>JAGFPH010002683.1:114519-134294 GCA_018207615.1 Philaenus spumarius | reverse complement strand
TTTGTTACAATAATATCATGTAGAATGCCCTTTAAGGAATCATAGATTGAACACATTTTTAGAGGCAGACAAATCCAAAACAACACGTTGCTTTTTAAAATCATAGTTAATAACTTGATTACATTCTCTATGTATTATAATTTTATTGAATCTCATTTTGATACTATAACAGTTATCAAAGATAATATATTATTATGAATTTCCACATATGTTATCATTGTATACCCTTCTTCAAATAAAGAAATTAAACTGTTCATTGTTTGTTTTATGATGTTGATAGAGAAAGATAATGACTTCTCCTGTCTTATTAAATGGATTATCTTAGTGCTATAAAATATTTATGACATCATTCTGAAACCAAAACTCTTTATTTTACTGTCATAAAATAAAGTTCGACATACCAATTTAATAAATCAAATGCAACTAATTATTATTATCAAGATTGCCTATCACTAGTGATTTATTTTTGTAAATTTATATGAACTTGTACTGTTGAAATAGCAATCATAGTAATCCTAAATAAAATCCATTAGAGTTATTTAAATAGTAACTTTTATAATAAATTGGTAAATGTAAAAACAGCAAAAGAGATACTTTTATTTTACCCCAATTTAAAATTTTCAGGTTTAATTTGCAGTATTAGATGAAAATATTATTCTTCAAAGAACTAATCTTTAAGTCTCTATTTACTATAATAACAATTATCGAGACATGAACTCTATAAAGAATTAAATTGTTGCATGCATTCATCAACTAATTTATATTCTGTGACCTGCGTGGTGATCTGGTTGGTGGAGAACATCCAAGTTGTTACAGTTGGTACATTCGATTTACTTGTCACATTCTTCATAAATCTGAGTGGCATTACGAACAATATCAAGGTTATAATGGTAAACATTATTATAATAAAATTTAATGATACGAACTTGAATTAAATAGGGTGTAGGGTTTGAAAATGTAGCTGCCAAATCAGAACTGTCATTGTGGCATTTGCCAAAATTTCAAATCATTCTTTAAAAAGTTTTCTCTTATAGAAATAGGAAATATTCCTGATTGAATGTTTTTCATAAACAAGAACTTACAGAACAAAAAGGATTCAGATGAATGATTAAATAATGTCTAAAGGAAATCCATTTCAGTTTTATTGTTTCAAAGTTATCCATGCTTGTAAAATATATTGTGTTCGTATTATAATCAACAACTTTATTAAAAACAAATTATTTTGTTTTGTGTTTTTAATACAATCAAGAACTTTATTCAACAAAAATTCGGTCTTGTGTTTGTTAAAGTGGAAAGCTGAAAAATTAATCTAACTTTACTGAACTATTATGTTTATGAATTACCCGCTCTTTGTAATGTTGTATTCCAACAAACTTTAACATGAGCATTATACATTTTATTTACTTGTGGTTGGTCTTTTGGAAAGTACAATATAATGCACGTAATCTATATATATAAAAGCCAAAATCCACTGACTCACTGACTCACTCATCACAATTTCTCAAAAACTACCGAACGGATTGGAATGAAATTTGGAATGTAGCTTCCTCTAGGGCCATAGGTGCTCATTAAGAAAGGGTTTGAAAAAATTCGAAATTTTAGGGGAGGTTTGGGGGGATCAAAGTTGTTAAAAAACGATTTCTTCAAAACTACAGAATGGATTGGAATGCAATTTGGTATGTAGCTTCCTCTAGGGTCATAGGTGCTTACTAAGAAAGGGTTTAAAAAAATTCGAAATTTTAGGGGGGTTTGGGGATCAAAGTTATTAAATCACGATTTCTTCAAAACTACCGAACGGATTGGAATGAAATTTGGTATGTAGCTTCCTCTAGGGACATAGGTGCTCACTAAGAAAGGGTATGAAAAATTTCGAAATTTTAGGAGGGGTTTTGGGGGATCAAAGTTACTAAAAACATAATTTCAGATCTTTTATTATTATGACAATAGTGCTTTTATTATTTAAGATATATATATATATATATATAAAAGCCAAATACCACTCACTGACTGAACACTTAAAAAGAATACAATTACTTTAAAAAGACTGAAAATATCAACCACCACGGGCAACGCCGTACGAGTCAGCTAGTTGTTTACATATACGCTAGTTTTTAAAGTATTAACAAAAATTATTAGAAAATTAATTTAATTTAAATTAAAGTTAGTGTGGAAAATATGCTCTCAATGCCTACTTAGTACGCAGGAAGGTACTCTGGGATAATTAAGGAATGCTATTTAATGGCCAATGTTATGATTAATGAATACAAGAAGAATAATGTTAAATAAATTTTAACTTAATTTAATTAATTCGTTTATAATACTTAGCCCATTGTTAAATAGAATTTATTATTTTAAGTTTTCTATCACTGTTTTTCTGCTGAATTGTCTTAATGTTTCTGCGGAGTTATTCCACAGGAAAATCCCAAAATGTTTTGACAAAACGTTTTTGCTGGTCACAGAACGCAATATGGGTGGGAGATAGAAATTTTCGATCATGTTCGATGCTAAGGGTAACGAAGCTCTTGTACATAGTCTTATGATCAGATCAGAAGAGAAGGAAGTAACAGCTTTCAGTTGGAAAACAGGCAACAGGTTGTACAAAAACTATTTATATTTTCAAGGCAACAAGATTGTATTATTTGTTTAGAAAAACTTTGCTCGAGATTGTTTTAATGTTTGTAATTAGAAACTGAGTAGAGTGAAGAGAAGACGCTTCAGTTTAGCAAGAAAACTATTTTAAATGTTGATTCTCTCCTTTTTCATTTCTGTAACGCTGTTATAGTGTAGGCCTATATGTCGTTGATCCAAGTTGTTATTATTAAGTACAGGAAGTTGGCATGGCGAATTTGTTTCGAGTGTATATTTGTTCTGTGCTTCGCAGGTTTAGGTTATTACCTAATTTTTATTAAAAAAATATGAACGAAGAGGTAAATATTTATTACATACTGTATAATCCTAGCAAACGAGATTAAAAATAATCTCTTGATCCTTTGTAAACAGGAGAACTATGTGATTTAGTTTCAGTTTCTTTACACTAGTCGAAACAGAAAGTCTTACACATTACTTTACAAGACTAGAGAGGATATAGTTTTGAGTACACTTTATTAAAAATGCAGCAATAATTTCTTGTACATAAATATTTTCCCCGCATTATTATACTTATTCGGACCATAAGGTAAACGTATTTTCGTAAACGTAGGCTGACCCCTAGAATAGTAAAAAACAATGTCAAAGTCTCTCTAAATAAAGTTTTGACAATTTATTCAACCACCCTACGATCGACACAATAAATAACTTTAGCAGTAATAGAAGCGGGTAAAGCTATCGTCGATTTGGTTAGGAAGAGTATTGTTGTTTAACAGGGTTGAAATATATTTTTACAAAATAATTTTGTAGATTTACAAATTATTTGTGTCGAATTGTAACCCTGTAACTTGTTTACAAAACATAGTGTGAAACATGCCGCAGCCTCCAGTTTTATGGAAGTTGAGCATTATAATCGAGGCAGGTTGGGGTGAAAGGCAACATACCGAAGACAGACAATTAAACAGAAAAAATGAAAATTGCTTGCAATAAAATACCTTGACCAGGGAAAATGTGTTTTAAAATATAATAAAATGACAATATTTCTTATAGAACTTTGTTGAAAAGAATTTGATCAGTAAATATATTGCCTGTGGAATATTGTGTTGTCTATTATTTTATAGTGCAAATAATTATATTCTCAAAATAAACTATACATATAAAACAATGATAAAATATAATCAATGTACACATAATAAGCTATAGTTGTATTCATCGTGGATACATTTAATGTAATGCTCTGTTGCTGAGAATAATCAATTAATAGTGTCTATATTATACTATACTAAATATAAAAAGAACTGCAGGCATTATGTGTTAGAAACATAAAATTTACTTTTCCAAGAAGAACTCACTTCTGATAATTCAATTACATAAAGTGCTCAATGGAAAGTGCAAGTTAACGAAGGAAGTGCTTTAACAATATCTGCAGACCCATATAAAACTTCGGAAAGTGAAAAGTTTTCTCTCCATCATTAGTTTGCTTCTAACTTAAAATTTCTGGTAATGAAACTATAGTAAACATTGTTTTATTATGTTAATAAAATCTTTACTCATGTATTAACCGTTTCATATGGGTAACTTGGACTATGTTTAATTCTGCTGTTTGGTAAAGTAGCTACATTTTGTCCTCTATGCATTATGTTGAAACTAACAGAAAACAGTAAGCGGTAGATATATTGAAAATGACAAAAAATATCAGAGAGAACATGTGTCTAATTATTACGGATTTCTTACAATAACAGTTTTCATCCTACTGGGATAACAGTATACATGGTGGACATGGTGGTGATGCGATTGTATTTAAAGCAGTGAAAGTAGACGAAAATTTGGTGATTAAAATTTAATTTAACAACAATTTAGTTGTTATTGTTTCTTATTATTTGAATTGATTTCGAAACTAAAATTCTGACAATAAAATATCCGTTACTAATTTATTTTTTTAGTTTTAGTGTACAACGTTTCGTATAACTGCCTTTTTGAAAAAACCTGTCACACGTATAACCACAATGTTCAGATCAAGATGAAATTTATCACTTAGTTATAAAAAATAGGAACAAACATATCTTGTAAATGCTAAGGTTCATTTCTTAATAATTAGGTTTATCATTAATTATGTTCAGTGTAATTTATTTAAGTACGCAAAAATCAATAACAATAGAATGAGTCATAAAAAAGCGTAAAAGTTAGTCATTATTTAATATTAGTTTTCTTTTGATTACTTTTCTTACGCAGCATATTAAGTTATAATTGATTAAATGGTATTTATTTATTTGAGCAAATGTTAGTTTCTAAGTAAAATAATACATTTTATAGATCAAAAGGTGATATTTTCCACACTGTATAAAAACGATTAAAGCAATTCTACGAACTTAACAAATAGTAATAACACAGAGTTAGTACTTGGTGAAATTAGACAATCAGTTTACACTTAAATTTCATCAAAAACATTAACTTTGAAACAAAAACTAAAGAAACTAACTAACTGGGTGTTAAAGTAAAAATATATACTGAGGAATAAAATGTTTAGGTAATATTAGTTATAAGAAAGGACATTAATTAAATAATCAAAATTATGTAAAGCCCTCTTTTGGATTTCATAATAATCTTGGTATGTTATTAGTTAATAATGAAAATAAGAAAGACATATTTATTAATAGTGCTGTCTACAAAAAAAAAAAATTGGAAAACGGTTGACCCTAAAGGCAATCCATGTTACTTCCAGCTAAGTTTAATTAAACAAACACTAATTTTGGAAATTTTGAACTGCTATAACTTTTGAAAGAATCAACCGATTTTTATGCGATTTGCGGCAATCGATGCGGTTTTTTAAGTCCATTGCAAGAATCAACAACAAAAATTTTTCAGATGAAAATTTTCGGAGAAATTGAGGAAAAACACTTTTTTTGATTTTCTTTCGTTCACGATATCTCACGAACGAATTAACCGATTTTGACCGGACTGGTAGCGATCGACGTCGCTTTTTAATGTTAAAAGCTAATTAGATTTTGGAATTGATCGGTAAAGCCGTTTAAAAGTTATTCCAAAAAAACCTGATTTGAAAAATTTTATTTCTTAGTTTTTTCAAAATTTCTCATAACCTACCGGTCCGAATTAGTTGAAATTTTCAGGAAATCTAAGTTTGATGGAACTCTTTAGAACGCCGTTTGGTAGGATCCAATCGGTTAAGCTGTTCAAAAGTTATAAGCGGGTCACATACTTACATATACACACACATACATACATCGGGAGTGGTCAGGGAAGATTCCTAGGACCTCAAAACGTCGAGATCTGATGAATACTCGATTTTCGAAAAACGGGGTGAGACCAATAACTTCCCGATTTTAGAAAATTTTCAATTTTCTTTTAGCGGGAAGTTAAAAATTAATTGTAATGATTGTAATTGTAAATATTTAACACATGTAGATCCACTAAAATGAGAAAAGAACATATTCATTGTTGGATACATTATCTTATTAGATTAAAGCCATCCTTTTAATCCCGTTTATAATGTCAGTCTTACACATTAAAAAATAGTAGATAATAAAATGGGGTTCAAATATTAGAAATATACATTTTTTTTTATAAATTGCCTAAGTTCTAACCTAAATGAGCAGGTAAATAATCCATCCCCATTGTATTTACACAACCTGTCGGTTCTTTACCCTTTTTAGGCACTCCAAGGCTAGGCCCACCATCATCTTGCTATTCCGCCTCACCATCATAGTCTAGATGTAATTGTCATGTTGTTTCTGTGAAGCGTGCATTGCCATAACGTTGTAAGTGCCAACATATTTTTTTTCCGGAGAGGCTAAAACATTTTATTTTGTTAAATAATTGTACAGTATATAAAAAGTAGTTTTTCAATTTACATACTGGTACACAGAGGTGTACAAAAAATAAACACTTTATGTATTTCAATCAGTAAAGATTATTTTGAATTGTATTTGAAAAATATGATTGTTTGTAGTACAATTGTATTGAAACTTTGAATAAAAGCTAAATTTTAATATCAGTAGTATAAGCACATTACTTATTTAAAAGAAATGCAAGTATGTATGTCATTTTATAACGTTGGAAATATAAAAGTTACCGCTTTGTGGTATTAGGTGTAATGTGAGAGTGTTTGTTGAAAAAGACACAAATACCTTTAGCTAGCATATTTCTCAGAAATAATACCTTTTCAAAACCTATCATGTTTTATAAACACATGGATACGTGTAACTTGGGACAAAACTAATATATCTCAATATAAAACTACTCTCTCTCTCTCTCTCTCTATAACTCGAGAACATCTGTTGCTTTTCCCCACTATACAAGTAGATATTCAGAAATAATGTAAGTGTAATTAATCAAACTATTTTAATATTTTTAAGGATTTAACAATATATTTAACATTATTATAGAAATTGCAATACACAATTTTCAATTAAATTTTAACTAACAACCCAGCTAAAAACATATTTTCCAATATCCAATACAGATTTTGACAGAAAAGGTAATACTTAAATAAACTAATAACATTATATACCTTGCCACTTTATATAGTGATGGAGACTATCTGCTGTAAGATATGCATATAAATAATTAATATCGGGAAGTATCAACAATACTTCAACTGCGTTGACACAGTACTGTAATATGGGCTGTCAGATCGCTGATCTTTCCTTCAACCATGTTTCCATTTTTATTGGAATTGACCAAAATGGAAGTTTATTTAACGTTTGTCAGAAGAGGATAGGAAACAAAATGGACGTTGACTCATCCGATGCTGAAAGTGAAGCATTGTCGTAAGGATTGAAGTACTTACTAGGCCCTTATGTGATTTAAATAGTATACTATTGATAGGTTTAGGATTTCTAGTTCCCTTAACACCCGGGTTCAAACTCTACTTTACTATATTAACAAAGGGACAGATCAATAACAATGCATCAGTGGTTCAGTGGCAATAATATATATATATCTCTATATTTATTCATACAATGCAATGATACAAATACATACGATCTGACACCTTAGCCTACACTTATACTACATACATCTCTTATACCAGGTATTGACCTTTATAAGACAGACTGGATTACGGTATTGGCAACTATAAAGCGTGTTACTTTTATCTGAATAATCCCAAAACTCTGAATATAACGTGACTCTAACTAGACTGAAATACTTTGGTTTGCTCACTCAGTTTGATGTCTTCACAGGTATTTCGATGGTCCAAATCTCGGAAGCTGAATTCCAAGTCCCGATTTCCTGGCCGCACTTTGCACGACGAACCTGCCCAACTTTTTCCGGCCACACGCGCTAATAACAGACTGGCCTAGCTACCGGCCCAACACCTTAACAGACTGGCCCAACTAGCAGCCCCTCACTGGTCACCCGACCAGTCCACTCTCGCCCATCGACCACAATCCTCTGGCCTCGATTCTAGATTCGGATTATACTTTATAACCCGTCTAGCTTCCTTGTTGTCATCTTAAAACAAACCAAAGCAAAGCGAGTTCCGTGTTCCGCGTTTAACGAACTCTCCCGCGACCTCGCTACAATTTCCGTGTTTATACCGTACTTCCTTGTCCGTCTTACTGGTCAAAACCTTAACATTCAAAATACTATTTCTAATAACTAAAATACTAAAACATATTCCTGCAAAACATAACACTATTAAACTGGAGTTATTTATTTCTCAATCTAACAATGTGTAAACTAAATTAGTTAAACTTTTAAATGATATAATATAATTTATATCGACAGTAGCTTCTAAATAGTAAAAATTTCTTTGTGTTCAAATGTATAAAAAAAAAAATACTGAACGAATATTTTATGTTTAATACCTTATAATACTGCTTTGAGGAAAGTTGTAGGTTATATTTAATGGAAACAACACAGTACTCCCCTAAGTGTATGTTTACATTTCTGTATTCATGTTCGTAATAGCATATTTATATCTTTCTGGAGTAGTTAACTTAAGTGCTAGGTTTATTTATGGATTTGTATATATAACAAGTATAAGCAGTTAGTGCAATGTGCGATGTGCTTACATCTGTGTTTGTTATGTAAGAGCATATATAAATAATTAGTATAATAAAGTAGTTTTTTAACTTTTTTTCTCAAAAGATAAAATGTTATAAAACAAACATTTATAAAAACATAAATTGTATCAAGACTTTCAAATTATAATTTATTGTACGTGAAATATTTACTGAATATATTTTTATTTTATATTTTTGTTTCCTTTGCAGTCGTTGCAGTTATTTTACATCCATAAAACGGGGATTTGCCTAAAAACTAATAATTTTTTCACCAGAGTACGTATTATATTTTTGATGTTTAGTTTGTAAAAATTTACTACTTTTGTTTATCGTTAAAATATTTTTATGAAACTAATTATTCGTTTGTTAGAAAATAAATTCAACTTTATTTCCCTTCTTGCATGATTGGTTAACCCCACACCCTTCACTCAACTTTTGTTCTCATAAAGTTGTTAATAATCAGTTGTTAAAGTTATAATTAGTCATTATTATTCAAGAGAAGATTCGTTGTTTATAATTGTATTAATGCAGAGCTTCATTGTTATTCACAACTACAAGATTTAATACAAAAGCAAAGTTTCAAGGATTATGTACTAAATAAAGTTACTACGGGTTGAACAAAATAATTAATTTTGAAAGATAGTCTTCATCTGTGAAAATCACACTATTTGCATTTGTTGAGTTTTGTGAGATTGATTGCGTTAATTTGTATCTGAGCAATAACTCATGCTCTAATATTTTGTAACTAGGTACTCTTTATGCTTTGGTCAACAAAAGAGTTGATTTACCGAACGTCTAATGTCATATAGGTTCTAAGAATAAACATAAACTTGGCAAAGCAAGAAAATAAGGTTGAAAATTTAATTACTTTTGCCTTGCCTTAGCCGAATATTTTTCTACACAATGCCGTGTAAAAAACTATCAGGAAATACCGCCCAACAATTCCTTTAATTCCTCTTAATATTAAAAATTTTTGTAAGTGACACCAATACAATCTGGAGATCATCACACATAAATCTACTGCCAATAAGTAGGTCCAAAGCTACTCAACTTGAGACGTTCCAACAGTAGCGAAAGGAACATATAAAATATTAAAACAGAGATTAATAACAATCTCATTGTGTGTAATTTAAAATAGACATATAACGTTTCATATAAGTGTTCAAGATATATACAATATTTCCTCAATCAAATTTCAAATTTAATATATTTCTCATAATTTCTCTGATTCTCTTAAACATTTTCATTTCTCACTATACTATAGTATAGAGATAGTATAGTAATCATAAAAAAAATCGATGTCGAGATTTTGTGGAAATATCCGTTTTGGGACAACCTGAGTTCTAAAAAGTGTTTTTTACCAAATGTCTGTCTGTATGTATACAAAGCTAGAGAGAAAAATATTCTATCGATTTCGAACAAACTTTCACCAAACATGTCAATTAGGCCTGCATGGATGCACGAAAAAGGGTTTGAACACACCCTTTTTGGCAAATAAAAACACCAAACGAATTTTTATAAAAAAACGGCTCTAACGATTTTGATAAAAAATTAGCTCATTATAGCCCTTACTGTACCATACCATATATGCAAAAAAAGCATCTTTCTAAAAATACTCATTTAGGTAATAATAATAACAGATTTTTAGGGGTTTTTTGGCCAAAAAGGTGGTTGTTTTTCAAAACATTTCAAGACCATTTTTCGTGCATCTATACAGGCCTATTGTCATGTTTGGTGAAAATTTTTTTGAAATCGATCGAATAGTTTTCTCTAGCTAATAATAATAATATTTGTTAGTTACTCTTCTACTTTAATGTATCCCCTCTCGTACTTTAATACAACTATGAAGTCACAGTGAATCTGTTTAATAATTTAAATATGTTTGTCAGAAAGTATGTACTAGTTTCTTTTACCGTTTATTTAATATAATGTTGCAACTTACCGTCGTCAGTAGTCACTTGTCGTATTGTTAAACGACTGCCGTTTCGGCTATTCAGCCATTGTCAAGTTATAGAACATCCTCCGTTGCCATCGAAATTTTGAACACTTACCAAAAACGCATTCACAAACATTTAAATAAATAATTCGCGAAAAAAACATTTAACAGAGTTCAGTGCGAATAATTTATTTAAATGTTTGTGGACTTGTTTTTCATAATAAGTGTTTTGATATGCAACGGAGGATGTTCTCCAATAGCTTGAAAATTTCTGTGTTTGTTAATATAACTGGAAGAGAAAGGCTCCTTCGTAGTAGAGTGAATTAGTTTCGTGAAATGGATTGATTATAATCTGTTTTACAACTTATTTGCAAAGTTATTATTATAAATTTCTTACCAGAAGGAAAATATTAAATATTTAAATAAGACATGGCAAACCATTAACTTTAAAACAAAATTCTCTTCTTAATAATAGTATTCAAGTAGGCCTACTATTTTAAAATAATAATATGATTACTAAAATATAGATAGTTGTATTATCGTTTTTAGAATAAAAAATTCATTCTATGTGAAAAGATCATTCACCTGTTTTTTAAATGATTTTTTTCCAAACAATGTATATTGTAATTTTCATGTATAACAATTCAAGTTTCCGTCAAAGATTTAAAAAAGTAAAATAGATAAGAATGAAGAATTTAATTTTAAAACATATATTTAAAAGTGCTAAAGCAATATTCAATAACACTTTATATTACTTTTAATACATACGTTTTTGGATGAGGTTTGCTAGAACGTACTGGATTTCGGGCTGAAAATTGTTTTGCAGATTTTTTTTTTACTTTCTCCCCCTATACCATAGTATATGGAGAAAGTATTGTATTCGTCAAAATAAATTTTCGAGTTTGAGTTTTTGGTGGAAATATCCGTTTTGGGTCCCGCTGAACCTAAAAAAGTGGTTTTCGGAGTGATGTCTGTGGGGGTGTGTCTGTATGTGTGTCTGTGTGGATGTTATCAGACCTAGAGCACAAACCAGTCGTCCGATTTTGATGAAATTTGGTATGGAGGTACTAATCTACGGTATCTCCAGGTGTTTTTTTTCATTTTTGTGAATTTTTTATTTTTAAGTGTAATTTTCCAATAAAACCCCTTAAAATAACGGAAAAATCTACTTTTCTCAAAAAGGGCTCTAACGATTTTGATTAAAATTTTATAGTTTATTAGGGACCTAAAGTACCGGTACTATAAAGTTTAAAATTTTAATCAAAATCGTTCAAGCCGTTTTTGAGAAAAGTTGTTTTTTCTGTTATTTTATGGATTTTAATGGGAAAACAATTTTAATACAAAATCACCTCTCCTACCCCCACCTTACAAGTCACCGTGAATCTGTTTAATAATTTAAATTAATATGTTTGTGAGAAAGTATGTGCCAGTTCCTGGTACCGTTTATTACTTTTGTAATAGGAAGGAGATATTGAACATAGTTGTTTTAAAACTGTTACTTTAAACATTTTATTTGGGCCTATTTATTTAAGTTGATAACAAAATATTACAACTGTATAGACATGGTCGTTATACAAACTTACATGGAAATTTGATAATTATAAAAATTACTTTAGACATTTCACTTTAAATACAGAAACCGTGACGTACACAATACGTACGATCAAATAAACTTACTCAGTAATAAAATATAACACTAACAAACAGTTACATTTATAATCCTTTACTTTTAGTTTGCTAAAGATCCACTTCAAACTTACTGTCATGATGTATCTGAGTAAACACTGATATAATTTGTATACTTTGTATTTATACTATAAACAATATTTCCGATTAAAATAGTGTATAAAATTCGATCATGGTTTGTCACCTAAAACCCACAAACCAAAACTAATCATTTTGCCGGCTACGAAATTAAAACGTTTTAAATGTTCAAGCTTCATCAGTTAATTAAAACATCGTAGCAGAAAATGATAAAGTTCGTCTAAACGTAATCCCGGGATGTATTTCCAGTAGGCTTTGTTTAGACGTTAATTAACTTGTCAAAGTCACTCACAGTTTGCCAGGACTGAAACTGAACTGGTGTGAACTTGTTGTAAGTAGTTTAGTTTTAAATAGTAGTTTAATACTTTTCTTCTTTTAGAATAATATTTTATACTCAGAAATACTAAAAATATACCTAAATTATTTGAATAATAATTGATCTTAGTTAACCTAAAATTGCAGAAAAACCAACCAATAAACTTTCACACCTCGTTTCGTTTTAAAGGATCTATTTTCAAGACTTTAAAAATTTCATCTATTTAAAAACCTTTATGAGTAAATACACTACATTTTTTTACCGAAAAACTAATTCATAAGTTTATCGCACGACCATCTTCCCAAGTTAATTAATTATAATTATATTATTTTTGATTTAAACAAAACAATTGAAAGTTTTGTGGAAAATATCACCACTAGCAATGTAGGATGGTAGGTAAAACTATATGTTTCTGTTCCAGTTCTATATATCTGCAACCAGCAACTTAGAGTCGAACATAAACATACAAAACATATATAAAAATACAACTTTCAAATTAACATACAAAGTATATTTATGTCGAATGTATTCTGCAGGGAATTACTCCAATCTAAACAATGTGGCCAACAACATTGATTTATTTGATTTGTTTTTAGTTTTAATTTGATTTCTAAAATATATGCAATTGTCTAGGTATGTATTTGCATTTTAAGTGTGATTGAAGTATTTTTATATTGATTATTTTTCGAATATAATGAGGATTTAGACTGTTTTCAACTGCGGTGAATTTTTTAATTAACAACATTTTAATATGAAATTTAATCAAAGACAACTGCATCATTTTAGAGTATTATTGGCGACAGTAAATTGAGAATTTAATCAATTTCTAAATAATAATTTTTCTAAAATATAATTATTTTAAAGCTTTATTTATATTAAAATAATTAAGAGCAACCTCTTAAAAAGTCGCATATTTAAACCTTTAACATCTTAAAGACTATGGAGCATATAGTGACGAGTTCTTCCAAACTATTTTACAATCAAATCTAAGTTAAATTATATGTTTACAAAGATTTGCATTATTTTTTAAACCTCCCTCTATATCAAGGATTTAAAAATAGAAAACATTTTCGTTTAAATTTGTATCTACAACTACATTCTGTCCTCTCTTGTAATGTAAGAACCGATAATAATAGCTCATGGTTGAATTAATTTATACAACTTAAAAACATTCTTTTACAATTTAGAACGAAATATTGTTCAGAAGTACTTCATTTAACCCTTAAACTTTCCATGCACATTTTTGCAATGAAAAACCAATTCGGTTCATGTGCAAGCATATTGTAAAAAAATTCGGAAATATAGTAATCATAAACCAATCCAAAAGAGTTCCAAATCTTTTTCGTAGAGAAAGGTTCAAGGAATTAATATATCCAGTAAAAAATTGATTGATGTAAAATTTAAAAAGTTATTAACTCAAGAAACAAAAACATATTCAGTAACGAAAGGAAACAGTTCAAATTTAGGCCTACTTAAAAAGTAGTTGGTCTAAAAAATGTTTTAATTTGTTTCTAAATTCTAAATATTAAAAGTTTTGTAATTATTTAGTTCTAAATAGAACTGTATAAAAATAGTTATTATAATTTTTAAAATTTTTAATTGAAAATTATAATTTCAAATTTCTCATTTTGAAAACACCAGTTTTTATATTCTCACTACAAGGCTGCTAACAAAACTAATCCTAGTTTGAATAGTAGGCTAATTTAGGAATATATCCTTTGCCCAAAAAATAAATATTATTATAAGAAAGTGTAGAGAGTAAATCATAGAATTCATCTGCATACTTCTAAATACTCATTTTGTAAACTTATTTCACATTGTATTACTTGTTGAACAAAATTAGAATAAACTGTCAAAAGTTCTCGCGGATCTAGAGAATACAAAATGACCGTTAGAACTAGCGTGAGAACAATTCGTTCTCAGGTTGTATTGAATTCAACAAAAGTCTGTATTTTCCAATGCTGTACGAATAATATCGAAACAGTAAATACTGTTTACTTTACACCAAACGAAAGATTTGAAGTTTGGTCTACAAAACGATATAAACATATCTATACAAATATAACGAATGAAATAGAGATGTCTCGAATGCAAAAGTGCTTTTTCATTGATTTGAAAACTGTCCAATTGAAAGGGTTTACAACAACCATTATATTTTCGAAACTATAAGAGTGACGTCTGATTGGAAGGCAGTTTTAGAAAGTTAAAATCTTCTCGAACCGAAAGGTATCTTTAAATTATTTTCAAAATATTTCTGTCGAGCGGTACTGAGCTTTAGAGAAGTGACAAAGTTGAGTAATTTCTTTGTGATTTATTCGTATGACAATAGCTTTTCAGAAACTACAATTTTGAAATAATGAATACCAATGTAAATATTTATAACACTGTTTTCTTACATGATCTTATACGAAAAATGTTGGATCAATTTTACTCTTTTCTACACATAAAAAAGGAGTATATTTGCTCTGAATATTAAAAGTTAATCTCGGCTTCGCTAGTCATAAAGAGAATAATCGTGAGATGATAAGAAGACTATGTATTCCTTAGAGTACCTGGAGTTCATTATATAATCTACAATAAAGCTATAAAAAAAACAATATTTTAAAATATGTTCAACATAAAATTAACGCAATTTATCAACAACTTATTATAATATCATGATTTGATAAAATGTATTGTATAGCCAAGAATCCGTGCACCAGATTTTTTAATAATATTACATTTCTATTTAAACAAATCCAATTATGTGTCTATGTTTTACGAAGAAACATATACAAGTAATATCAAATATTGTTGTTAACATATTAGAGATTGAACGTAGATAGTGGTCAATTATTATTTTGTGTACTTAAGCTTCGTCTATTACAGATCAGTAAATATCGTGGGCAGATTGGTTTCTACTTCCTGGTATTAAGCGACGACAAATACATCACAACGATTGCACTTGTTGATTATCATATGGTATGTATTTTATCATGTTATGTATAGTATAAACAAATTATGATACTTTTACAAAACATGCTACAGAACTGTCATTTTAGAAATTTGTATTCGATAGAAATAATAAATTGGGACGTACCAAGTTATGATACAGTTTTATGTTTTATAATTTATGAAATTTTGTGCATGTAAATTGGTGATGCTTAGTTACATAATGAAATATTCCAAAACTACAATCACAAATTTCAAATACGTTGTATATATGTGGTTTTCTTGGTTTTTGTACACACGGTTGCAGTGAATGTTTGCCGATTACGTTTGGATCTCATTGAGTAAAAACAGTCTTATTCTTTATTAATAATTAATTTAAAACAAATAATAACAACTCTTACACAGTTTGCTATGATTTAAATATTTTATTAAATGAAATCTTTGAAACGTGTTAGAGTGCCAGATTTATCTTCTGTTAGTTATTCCGGTTAGAAAACAATCTGCTGGTGCGTCAGCAGAAACTTTTATCTTCTCTTTCATGTTTGTATGTTTTTCGAATGTTATGAATTTTCTTCAGACGTGCTATAACAAGACATTATTCAACGGCAAACTGTTTCTTGTTAAATTTTATTTCTTAATTTACGTTCAATGTCATTCTTTTAGTTACTTTAACGTAGTATCACTATTAAAATTCCAAATAATTTAACTCGAGGCATTTTGGAAGTGCACTTAATCTAATTTAACTTTTAGTCTTAACTCAACCTTAAAGTATGCTTATTCTATATAGAAAAAAAAAAACAGTTTAAACAATTTAATTTAATTGTATAAACATTTTCAGAAAAATTAAATAAGTAATTCGGTCATATTTTTAGTAATTTGATGCTTAAATCGAAGTTAAAGACAAAGGCATTGAGGAATACAAACTTTAACAATAACTCGATGGAGTGGGCCAAAATATTTAATTTTTCTTTCATATTTCAAGTTTTAAAGACAATTTACATTTTTTTCAATTTCTTTTCAGTTTTTTTTTTTTTACTAAACTCAGTGCCATGTACAATTAATTGTTTTTTTAAAAGGGGAGGTGGGGGGGGGGAGGGTCGAATGAAAGTGGACAAAATGTAGAACACAGACTTGAAGACTTAAAACGAAACTATAAGAATTCTACGACCACAACAATCGTAAAAAAGGATAGGCTACACTTCAAAAGTGCACATTTCTAAAATTAAATTCACGAGTTCTTAGCAACTTTCAAATAACGCGCATGTCCTTATTTTGTATAATCACTTGATAGTACTGACTATTTTTAGACTTAAGTTTGATGCCAAGGGTAGGTTAATCTGTGATGTGAAAAGCTAGTTTATCTTTAGAAACTATCTTTACATAGTTATATTGTTAATATCTTTACATAACATTGACTTAAATTAACACAGTTAAAAATTTTTTTTTATTTACATGAAACAATTTGAAACTGTTAGATAAAAATTATAAAGTATAGTAAGAGGGTACATATTTGTATATAATTGTCTTTATTGTTAATTAGTTTTTGTATCACGTTGATACATTAAAGATAAACTTCCATTGTCATACGTGCGATTTATTACATCTGAGTTTAACCGCGAAAGTTTTGACCTTTTGAGCCTTTACCAGAGCGTAACACTAAAGAACTGTTTTATGTTTCTAACCAAAACAATTAAGAAATATCAGTCGAAAAAGTATTTTTTAAATTGCTTTTTTGAAGAAATGTTCTCTTGAATTATTAGGGTCAGTAAAGATTTTCCTTACAAAATAAATTAGTTATAACAAACACATTTTAACTATGCTAAAAATATTATAAGAAAATTAAAAAATAGCTTCTTTAAGTAGGAAGCATTATTTAAATTAGTTTTATTATAGAGTGTTGATCTTAGACGTTAAGAACCTATAATAGTTAAGAACGCTATAATGTTAACCAGGTGTGTTACTCATGCATGCCATAACAGTAAGTATTATGTATTGATAAACAACTTTTATTGTTTTACTTTCGTTTTTATTTCATTAGCCGGGTTTTTAAGTGCGTATCTAAAATCATAGTGCTTCTCTACATCCGCGTCTCAGATATAAGATAGGATATTTGCGGCGCCAAGGCTGTTTTATCTCTTTATTTATCACATGTGATTCTACAACTGTCTGCTAGTAGTTTTGCGATATTAAACGGAAATGCCACTAAATCAAAAAGCTTAGGATTTTGATTAATTTTATATAATTATCGTTACACTAATAACTACTTGCATCTATATTAGTTTCCATATTATGGTCAGTGTAATGATATCTGTCCATATTTTCCATAGTCACTACTGCCATATTAACTAGGTTAATAAATAAATAGTAGAATACTCTTCTCTAGAACCTTCTACCTGCATTATATTTTATTGCCTAAAATAATGAAGGACTAGAAAACGTTTCACATACTTGGTAAAAGGAAAGCGTAAGTAAAGCCGCATTATGGTCGTATTGTTTGTACGACAATACATTCGTAAACATTTATTATGTTCATATATTTATTAGTTTTTTTGTACTTATATAAACTAGTATTTCAAAATAAGTTTTAAAAACCATACGATCTAAATAACAAATGTAGAAAATTTTAGGTGTAGAAAAAGCTAGTTCATTCTTAACTGACTAAACTGATTAAACGATAATAATCCTGCGTACTTCGTAGCCAACTCCTATGCTAAAATGTGTTCGTAATAATTATAATTAAACTTTAAGTTATATAGTACAAACTGAAATAATTTACTAATTCAATAAATAAATGTACGAATATTATTAACTAATTAAGGATCTTTTGGACAATATGTACTAACCAAAAGTGTTTTCGCTAGTTGTGGATATTCTAGTAATTATTTCGTTCGCAAATAGGTTAACTATTACTAATCATAAAATAAATGTTTTCTTAATATTGTATAACTAAACTATTAAAAAGGTTTCTTTATTAAATTCAATTGTTTAATTATTTTAGAATAAATCAAAATGTAATATTATTTTTTTTAAACTTGTTTTCGAGTATAAGTATGCAAGTCAACGATATGATTAAACAAGTACTTACTGTACTCCGTCTATGACTTCTGTATTTCCTTATTACGAGTTTCGGAACTTATGTCCCATCATCAGATAATCCTTCTATTTAAGGTCGTCAAACATTAAACACTAAAAACACTAAAAACAAATGAACATTACTTGACACACACATTACACAACATTCAGCGGCCGCGCACCTCGACGTTCGGAGGAAGGGTGCACAACGGATGTTAACCCCGCTTATCAACTTCGTTATCTTGGATACTCACCGCGGTGTCGTACAACGAATTTGACTGAAAGTTGAGTTTTTCGTTTAAAAGTTCGTGTTTATTCAACTTAAATGCTTTATATATCTCAAATTCCTTCACGGCATCCATGTATTTGCCTTTTTTTACATAAGTCTGTAAAGTTAATCTCAAAATCATCATACTTGTGATTATAATCAATTAAATAGCGTGCGTAATTGGATTTTACTTTGATTCCGTTCCTGTTGGTAAATGTTAACCCTTTCAGACCCAGTGTCCTCTGCAGAGGACATCATATTTAGTGAATTTTCTATTTTTTTTGTAACATTGTTTGAGCATTTGAAACCAAATGTCAAGCACAAAAATAACCATGAAGGAATAGTTCTTTCCGTTTCTAACTTGTTTCTAACTTGTAAATGACTAACTTGTAAAAGGGTAGATTTGTCAGTATTTTGTCTTAAAAAGGTAGCATATTGTTTTAAATTAATTACTTAACTTAATAAGAACTGATCTAAGTTATTATTATAAACCTCTCACACATACAAATTAGACAGATTCAAACTTAAGAGCAACCAAGAAAACTTCCTATAAGCACTCCTAGATGGTGCTGATAAACTATCTTTTACTTTACACGTAATATTTATACCGATAGTAATGTAACTGAAGTTTTGTTAATTTGTCAGTTTTCTTTCATGAAGCCGTAGTCTAGTGGTAACGTAGCGTCTTTCTGATCACAAGATGCCGAGTTCGAATCTAGGCTAGGGAGACCAGATATCTAATCATATCTGTGGTTTGAGGGTAGGAGGGCGGAAGTAAAGCAAACGGTGGTTGGCTCGCTTCCAAGCTGACGGGATATGACTAGATATCTGGTCTCCGGCTGGGGCTGTTTTGCATAATTTTACTAAGGTATATAT
>JAGFPH010002683.1:74253-106342 GCA_018207615.1 Philaenus spumarius | reverse complement strand
TGACGCGAGATCTCGCGGGAAATCTGGCGTGATGCAAGATCTCGCGATAAATCTGGCGTGACGCGAGATTTCGAAAACATAGCCAAGTCGAAAGTGCCAATAGAAGTTATCACTTCAAAAATAAGAATTAGGTTCCTTCTATAGGAATCCTGTAATGAGGGTTTCCTTTACTTCAAAACCAAAATAACATTTATTTTAGCAGAGTTTTTGAATAAAATTTAATAGAAACAATTAATTAAATTAGAGTTTTACTGCAAAAACCGATGAACTCCACAATCAACAACACCCCACTCGCTCACACGTGCTCCAACACTAACATACTGCTTCCTGTCTTTCAGGTAACTTATACACCATTGGTGAACTACACCCCTGACACTACAGATACTAATGTCTAGAAAAAGTCCACACGTATTTTCCCAATTACTCTACCCATTCATAACTTAACTGCTGAAATGAAGTAGAGCATTCTGAGTTCTTTTTCCATCCATGAAACCGTATTGATTAGTGCTGAAAAAAATCCATTTTATTTAAATATTGTACGACTTGATTTTTTCATTAGTTTTTCAATGAGTTTAGCAAAGGCAGAAATCAGAGATGGCCTATACTTTGCCATTTCAATCCTACTTCCTTTTTTGTGTATGAGAATAACTAATGACATTTTAAATGTATCAGGAAATTTTCCAGATTCAAAACATAAATTATAATGTTATAATGTTATAGAGTTATAATGTCACCTAATTGAGGAAGAAACCTTTTTGTTGTATTTGAATTGATTCCGTCCATTCCACAGTAGCTTTGCTTAATTTTAAATATATAACTACTTTTTAAACATCCTGTAGAGTTACTGTATGTAAATACATGAAACCTTTATTTAGCCTTTCTAAATAAAAATTTTATATTTACAATCAGCTCTGCCTACTTCACCCGTTTGTTTGCCTAGGATTTTGACAATATTTAAAAAATTAAAATTTTGTTCATTACCTTTTATCATTAACAACTACTGTATCAGTTATTTGTAAACCGGCAATTGTATTAGTTTTGCATTCTTGACCAGCAAGCTCATTAGTTAATTTCCATTCCCTTTTAGAGTTTCCATTACAATTTGTAAACATATTACATTAATATGCATTTGTAGTTTCCCATAGGTCAGCTTGTAGTTATTTTTACTTTCTCCACCCTATACGTAGTATATGGAGAAAGTATTGTTTTCGTAAAAATGTTCGAATTTGAATTTTCAGTTGAATTATCTGTTTTGGTGCCCCCAGAACCCCAAAAAATGGTTTAGTGCAATTATCTGTGTTAGTGCTCCCTGAACCCAAAAATATTTTTAGTGGAATTTTTTGTTTTGGTGCTCCCTGAACCCAAAAAAGAGTTTTTAGAGTGGTGTCTGTCTGTCACTCTGTCAGTATGTATACACGACCAGAGAGGACACTATTGGTCCGATTTTCATGAAATTCGGTATGTAGGTACTAAACCCTAATATCTCCAGGCGTTTTTTTCATTTTTTGGAATTTTTAATTTTTAAGGGTAATTTACCCCTAAAAACCCATAAAAAACGACAAAAATGCAAATTTCTCAAAAACGGCTCTAACGATTTTGATCAAATTTTCAGTATTTATAGTGCTTAAGATGCCAAACAAAATGACACCACCCGCTTTTATCAAAACTTCGGCGTTTTATAATTATGGGGAAATGTTTAAAAATAAACAAGTTTATGTTGACAATCTAGCATCGCGGCGGCGGCCGCACGGGGTAGCACCATGATAGCGATCACGGCCAGTAATTCAAAGGTCGCGCGATCGAATCCCGCCTAGGACAATAATTTTTTTATACGATTGACGTAGGTAGAATATTATTTTTTTGTTTTGTTCTAAAAAGTAATAAATAAAATGATTGAAAACAATATTATTTTGACTACAGTAAGTTGGGAGAAAGTTTGTGTCAGTTAACTGATACCGTTTATTAAACGTTAAAATAGGTGTGCAATTTAAAATTGTTAGGATGTTTTAAAACTTTCTTAAAACGCATATTTGTCTTTATATGCTTAAATTTATTTTGCACAATTTTTACTTCCGTACAAAGAGAGTTGCATTTATTTAAGATATCATAAAAATTATTGAACGCTATAGAAGAGTCAGATTGCAGATAAGCAGATGTCCATACAACCTGGTCCAACAGAGTGTTTAATTTATCATAGTTGATACTGACTCGACTGTTCTCACGATCTTATAGCATTATAGACCAATGAAATTAGGCCAACATCATCCACAATAACTAAATATTTGTTTTGAATCATTGAAAACTTAAAAATTAATTATTTATTGAATTTTGGAGAAAATTTATTTAAAACACAATGTTTACTTATAAATTCTAAAAAGTTACAACAAAGAGTAGACATATTAAAAACACGAATTCAGTGAAAATAAAACACTTAAAAAAACATTCGTTTTAATTTAAATCAAACCAAACAACTGTATTGCATATACAATTAATAAATACCAACATCCTATCTAAATAGTTATCGTATCTAATAAGCACCATTAAACTACAATTAGCTATGTATATAGGTTGGAGTTTTTAATTTTAATAAGGACAAAATTACACGATGAAATAGCTAAGCATTAATAATTGCAACATATACCTAAATGTGTAATCAGTAGCTATTAAATTATTACCGTGGGCCAGTAACACTAGAACACAATATAACTAGTTTAGTGATGTGATTTACATGGCTTAGTATCTGCAAATAGTATTGTCCAATCATAGCTAATACCTCAATCCCCGAGGCTGTGTATTTCAAACAGAAACCGTAACACCTACAAAATGAGCTTTTGAAATTGTGTTTCGAATCCTATACTCTAATACGAGCAATGTCTGTTTGTTTGTTTGTGTGTTTGTACGAGCAATCTCGAGATTCAGCGGAAGGATTTTGCTGAAACTTTGGGATTAGAGGCTTTTGGGACTAAAAAATCGATCGGTGAAAACCACTACCTCAGGAAAACTCGTATTTTTCTGAAAAACTCATTTGAAAATTGAAAATTTTTAACATGGGGTTATGTAATTTAAAATCAATAGGATACATATGACAAACATCAGCTGTTTCCTATAATATTTCCATCAGCTGTCTCCTATAAATTTTTTTTTTCTTAAAGGTTAGAATTGTTTTAAGCTGGAAATCAGCTGACCCGTGCTAATATTTCGCGAGTTATGAGTAGGCCTACAAAACAGTACTTACCTGATTTGTATTTACATACATTTTCCTATAAAAAAAAACACAATTAACAAAAATACCGAGTAATGCTCGGTCGCCCAGGTACTTTAAGTCTAAACTTATATTTGGCACAAAAACCAATGTCCCAAGTTTTAGTATTACTTCAACACTTTAGAACTTATAAACTGTTGAGAATAAGACAAGTACCAACTGTGCGACATACACTCTAACAAATTCATATTATGTATATTGACATAAAATCGTTGAAATATTTGTTTTTGTTTTTTATAAAATACCTGTGTAATTATACCAAACTGATACCTGGAATTTATTATTTGAAAACTGACAAGAAAACACACATACTTTGTTACAATGCACCACATAAAATACTATGTAGTTAGGAAATATCACATGCTTTTGTCTATTGTGGTTACCTACAAACTGTCAATGTAATCCTTAAAATAGTAACCTTTACAACTACAAAATATAATTTTAGATATATCGATATTTTGGCAGGACAAAAGCACTTAACCTTCGCCACTATAACAAACTTTTGCCAATTTCTCACATTTAAAATGTACATTTGGTGGCGCCATCAGGACTTTTGTTGATAATTCTTTAAACCGATATATCTTTTTCAATAGCTAATTACAATATTTAGTATAAGTAGTAAGGCGAATAGTTAATGATCATACAATTTATAGACATTATAATAGCAGTTCATCTTATTACTTTCTTTTTCCAACTTTCACCACTAAGAAATTAAGTTTTACTTTCACCGGATAGCTATAACACTCAGTAAAACTACAATATTTCGTTCTTTAAATCTGCAAAACTTAAGTCAGAATTTAAAATAGTGCCTAGCCTTGTTGCCCAGAACTCAATGTATCCAAGTCATAAATAGATATAACTAAATATACCTGTTATCTAGCTGTTTCGATGTGATAATCCACTCATCATTCAAGGTAAAGTTTAAAATATTAATTAAAGGTATGATCGAAAATGGCTTTTCAAAAAGAAGCGAAATTTGAAAATGGCTTCTAAATAAACCTGAAAAATTTTACCGAAGTAAATGACCTCTCTGACGATTCATTTTAATGAAGAATGTGTCTTCCTTCAAAATCAGAATAACTGATTTCGTTTGCTCAAATCGAAGAAAGTGGTGAAAATAAATGTTTATAAAGTAGCTAATATTTTGGATACAACATTAAGTAATTGTTTAAAAATCCCCACAATTACAATTTGTATCAAACAAGTATTGTTTCTTCAAAATAGGAAATGCAATTTGTAATGACACATTTTTATATTTGTTTATATTTCGACAGAATTATTGTTACAGAATTATTATAACAGTAAGTATTTTATTGATCAACTTATAGTTTAAACTATAAACTTCTGCATTTTAACTTGAAGTGGGGCATAAATAGCATGCTATTACTCTCTCGTCCAGCATTCCAGTGTAACCTATAACGTAATAAACCATTAGGGTCAACAGCGCAATATACCTACGTCTGGAAGATTTACGGATTCCCATTAACAACACTGTCTGGATCTAGTTCAAACATTTTGCAAATCTAGAAACCACTTACAGCTAAGATAGTACAAGAATAATATTGTATGTTTACATTAATCACTACGTCTGTTTTTGAAAGACTCAGTTGGTCTTAAAAATAAATATATGTAATATGTATACAGTATTCCTCCATCAATACTGAAACGAGGTACATTCAATAATAAGTTATTTGTATATCAACAATTATATTTATTATATCTATTTAAAATTTTTGAATAAACAGTCATTGATCAGGGTTTGTTTAATAAAGTAATAACTCTATTTGAATTATTTTTCAATTTTAAATAATTTATACTTTCTTGAGTTCAATCGCATAAAAATGATCTTGCGAGAGGTAATGTAGCTCTTGCTAATATATACAATTATTGGCTGTAATTGTTATAACAATGATTAAATACTTATTATTCATATACACCTGACTGAATCTACCGGTTTATCAAAGTAATAACATAGTCAGAGGATACAAATCAATTACTATCATTGTCATCTTGACAGTTAAAATAAAAAATCTAAAAGAAAAACTAAATTAAGTGTTAGCATTGATTTAATTTTGTCTGTATGGATTTTATTCATTACTCATTTCATTAATATTTAAGAATTTATTTTAATGTGTCTAATTATGTAAATCATCAAACAATCAACTAATAATTTTAAACTAGTAGTGATGAATTGAAATTCCATAATTTTAATTATTTTGTCAAATGATATTGTACAAAAGCTTCTTTATTAATTATTATACAAATTCATTTTTACGTTTTATTTATGTATGCAATAATGGTTAAAGTTTTGGTTCAAGTAAAACTTTGATTAACAATTTTGCTATTAGTGAAATTATTTCAATAATAGTAAAAGTTGAGTTAGTGTAGCAAGAACGTGGATAGTTACAAATCATGCACAGAGCTTTAATTAGATAATTTGAAATAACATTTTCTTGATTATTTATTTTTTGATTTAATGTAAATTAGTTAATCTTAAATTTCAAAATAAAGGTTCTTAAAGTCATTCTGTAATTTCGGGGATTGTATTTTTTCTCAACTGTTTGTAATTTGTTATTTTAATATCTACCAAAATATTTGGAACTGATGTGGATTGACAAGTTTCCAGGAAATGACACATTAAGACAGACGAAAGATAAATTGTATTTATTTATTCGTGATTGCATTTATTATTATTTTAGTTACATAGATGTGTGGCAGATAATAACAATGTTAATTCAAATAGATATATTTAGTTATATAAAATAATAACCTTTTAAATTTTTAGAATAAATAAAATTATGTTCCTCTAAAATTTTACTTCAGAAGAATTCGGTTTACCTCAAACATCAGGGGCTCATCTCATAGGGTATATAAGAAGAAAGAAAGAGTTTCAGTTAAATAAAATAAGAAGACATTGTAGGTATCATTTTACATTGTTTTATGAAAATAGTATTTATAAACGAAATCCTTTTAACAGTTTCAGACTATCACTTGCAGCATTGCATTCTTCATTGAGTTCTTGCTTTAAAATAGTTAAAAATCAAGAGGATAGTGTGAATATTTAAAAATCTATTTAACATTATTTATAAACTAGCATTTCAAGCTAATGCATTTTATATACAATTAGATTATTTTATTGGTAAAACTAAATATTTATAGTACATCGGAGAAAATAAATTTTTTATTGCAATTGTAAACATAAATATTTGCAGTTATACAAACTTAAAACTAGTTTGAGATGCATTTTGTTTTACCAAGTCACAATTAAATATTATAATAATAAAATTACCTTATATAACCCGTCTTCTGACTTCAAATCTATTTTTTTACCATGACATGTTTCAGAGTCACAACTCCATCATCATATTTCTGTTTAATTGTTCATTCTGAAACGGTCGTCGCACATCAAAATGTTTACAAGAATCACACTCAAAAACATTAATCAGAACAATCATGTTTTCACTAGGAGTGCACTCTAGCATGTCCGGAGAAGTACTGGTTGTATAAGGAAGGAGTCCTACTGATATTTATTTCTGTTTACCTTCGATAAGAGATTGAGGGCTGTATCGAATAAAGGGTGGGACTGGAAGGACAGCTGATTGTTCAAAATATCGTCTGGTTTATTTTTGAACATTCTGTAAATTTCGAACTCTAAATGAATTTATCTATACGAATTTGAAATTTACAGAACAGGTTTATGCGTGAACACAAAGTCCGTTATCATACAACAGGTAATTTATGTATAACTTATAATTATACATGACATGACTGAAAATTGTAAATAATTCAACAAAGTATGTGTAAATAATTGATCACATAACTAACAATTTATTGGCTCTACGAATTATCTAAAACTTAATCTGGTAAATAAAAATGTTTACTAAAAAATAAAAATCAATTATAAGAAGTTTTTCAGATTTGTTCTTACATTTTTAAATTTTAGTACTGTATATCCAATAAATTTTCTCAACTTTTCAGATGTTTTTTATTTAATAATGGTTAAGGTGCTCCTGTATGACTCCCTGTAAGGACATAGGTATATTTTTGGTCTATTTATTTCATTAACACAATCCAGATCTACCTAGAATCAAATTATTGTACAATATAAAAAGCCCAAACGACATTCGTTGTTCACGTATAAGATAAATATGTTTCTGAAAGAATATAAAAGCGTATCCATAGAATATTTTCGAAATATGTTTATCTCTTGCTTGAGAGGATATCATGATCTTATTAAAGTCGATAATTAAATAAAATACTCCAAATAAGCATTACTTTGATCTATTATAATACTTGTTAAGACTTGTTAAATGTATGTTTTAGATATATAATGTTTTTATTTTTATTTTACTAAACAATTGAATTACAAACTATTATTAAAATCGTGTACTTTTCAAACATAATGTAAACTTTTATATAATATAAACATAATGTATATTTATTTAGTTTACAGAACAAATTTAATACTAAATTTGGTAAGATGCTATTTTCATTTTTTTTATGATGGTAAAATGTATTTTCTTTCATAACACACATAAATTAAAGTCATTAAAGGTAAAATACTTTCTTTGACATTGTGCATTAGTGGTGCATTAATTGTGACAAATTTAAGAATTTTTTCCATATTCAGTTATTTGTGATATCATATTTATCATATATTTATTTTAATAAATTGTTTATTCTACATTAAAAACAGTATGTACTAGTAATCAGTTTCGGAATGCATCTAATTTATTTACCTAACAAACCTATTGATTGTATAAGAACGAATTAAATGACAACATGATGTTAGGGATCGATAAGGTTAACCTACGTTAATAGAAACCCTTGATTAACGGACCATTGCTTTCAAGCTTACGAAAATTGGGTAAGTTAACTTGAAGCAATTGACTTTTCCTGCGGTTCGGAATGAAAATCTGCCTTCTTTTAGATAACGCATTTTATTAATTTAAATACTAAATTGTTTTATTTTTCAACTGTATAAGTAAGTAGGGTGATACTTTGGCCAGTGACGTCGCTAAGAGTATTCGTGTTTCGGTACCATAATATAATACATACACAAGGTTCAATTTTAAATTGCATCATTATGATTCTAATTACAAGTTGTTTCCCTATATCAGAAACATTTTATAAAAACATTCCAGTTTATATTCTATAAGTATTATTATTTGTTAACTCCCGTTTCTATGAAATAAACATGTTTAATTTAAATTTATAGTGAACTAATAATAGTTTTAGTGTTAATTATTGTGAAAATTGAAGACATTTTGTAGTATAGAAATTTAGTATTGGACTATTAATTTTTTTTTAAAGTCAAATAATACAACACAAAAGAAATGAAAATGCAGTTAACAGGGCTATTATTAAAGGTTAATAAATGCAAACCTGCAAACCTTAGAATAACGATACCTTATGTTGACATGTTATTGAACAGATATGTTTATATGTTTTATTCTACCAGTAATTTATACTTGATTGAGTTTTAATATTATTATTATTTGATTGTATACAATACTATTTGTATTCAATAGTAATATCATTCAGCCTTTTGGTTACGTTACTAAAATCCCATAGTAGCCCCGTCATTAACTATCATTTCTTGGTATTACATAAATGATTTATACGAATCAAGTAAGTAAAAAGTCCTCGACATTTTTGATTATAAAATTAAATTATGTTTATCCTAAACCCTTATTTAATTGTAATTATTTGTTATCATTATTTCATTTTATTGTCATAATTGCAACTCTTAACCCTCAAAGTGGCAGACTGCAGTTTTGACTGCAGTCTCTCAGGGGCAACGCAACCCGCTCGAACAATTGCGAGAATTTGCACAATCGATCATTATATCCACTTAAAATGATTTAATCGTAATAAAACCGGTACCGTTGGAAAGGTAATGAATTAAACTATAATTTTTGTATTTACAACTTTTTTGTAGAACACATATTTACATACGTAATCACTGTTTCAAAATTGTAGTACCTAAATCACCTATGATTCACGCGTCAATGAACGCCGTATACTGTCAAGACTTTGTCTCATTTTCAACGGTCTGTAATTCCTCACAGAAGTTATTTATGAAGAAGATCATTACAGCATTGAATTTAGCAGACGATTCTGTTTCAAACTGTGTCTTCAAATCACATGTTACTCTGAAAACAGCTGTTCTATAGGATATACGGTAAAAGCTTGTAATTGGTCATATATATTTGGCCAATACGCAAGCCTGTTTAGAATCGATTCTTACAGTCTTATTCGATATATACCTAAAATGTACAATATATGGTTATAAACAGGAATCTTCACAGTTTTTATCTATGTAAAATTCTATACATTTAGATCTCATAGGTTGGTATAACAAAGCTTTACAAATGAACACAATTCATCGAACGCCAGCCGTCTAGTTGACTTCATTTGTTGACATTTGTTTTGTGTTATTTTATGGTTATTACAGTTTATAAAATAGTGTTATATTGTGTTTTAGTTATAAATAAATAAGTGTAGATTGTGTTTGAGTGAAATTAGGCTTATAACGGTGTTGTAATAAAACGGTAAGTTTATAAATAACATAGGCTATAGAAATAAGTTTTAGGTTAAAATGCCGATTTGAGGTTTTTGAATTTTCATTACAAAATGTAAAGTTATTTGAAACTGGGTAGAATGCTATTCGATTCTACATTTCATTCTCGAATTTTTGGTATAAAAAAAACATTGTTTGGTAAAAATATCTTGGCATAGGCTAGTCACTTGAAATTAGTCAAGATTTGCAGGTTATGTAGTAAAAATGTTCAAAATGTTATTTTGAACTAAAATTTGTGAAATTGAAATATATTTTTACATATTTCTATTTAGAACTAAATTATAAAACTTTTGTGTATTTTGAAAAAAATTACAAAAATGTTTTACTATTTTTTATGTAGGCATAAAGTTCTTTTTTTTCCTTCCGTTTCTGAACATTTTTCGCTTTCTAAGCTAACAACTTTTACAATTTCAAAAGAAACTAATTTTTAGTGGCATATTTGAATTCTTTGAAGTTTCTTCTACAAAAAAGCTATGGAACACTTTTGGATTGGGGTTCATTTACTATTTTTGGCGAATTTTTAAAAATATGCTTGCAAAGCGCTATAAACGGGCTTTTCAATTTGAGCTTTAACCATGCCAGTTCTAGGGTTAAAAGGTAATGTGGAAACAAATGTATGTAATTTTACTTCTACAGGTTTTTATATTGCACATGTTGACACTGTCTATTTCCATATCAAAAATGTGCAAAATATACAATAAAACATTTGAATTTCAATTTAAAAATCATGTCCTTATCAAATACCTGGATGGATTGTTTGTATTCAAATTACACCTCATTCCCCTGCGTAAAACCCAGAACCAATAAAGTAGGTAATATTATTACATCCTTACTGAAGAGCATTATGATCAGTCAAGGAAAAAGTTTTAATATTTAAGGTTACTCTATGGAATTGTTTTAAATTTGTATAAACTGATAAATATTTCTTCTCATCTTGATTTAGTGGTTAGTACGTTCAGTAATATTATAGTAAAATTTTAACTCTATATTGACTTCAGGTGTTTCTTAGTTCAGTCTGGTTGTGTCGAGAGAAGTGATATTTCCTTTGATGGTAAGTAACTAACTGTATCATTCCGTTAACTAAGAAAGCAATTTCAAACCTATTAAACAGATGGGACTTTGACTAAAATGTAGATCAAATAGATACATCAAAGGAAGTATGAAATGAGTGAAAATGAATAAATGATTTTAATAAACAATGCACAGTGGAAACATTACTCAAGCTTGATTAATTTAAATCAATTTACTATAAGAAATATAGCGATTATTAATTTGAGGTTCAGAGCTAATAAATACAACGGATGACTTCCACTTTGTCACAAACTTGAGTTGAGATGGGTATTATTCAAATGCTTGTACAAAAGTAGAAAAGGAGAGAAGTATTCTAGGAACAGAGTAGATGTGGATACAATGACATGCGATACAAGAAAAGAAATGCAGATGAAAAGTATGTGAACAGTGAGCAGTAACAAAGAAAAATAGGTTTAATAAAACTCAATAACATTATTTATACAAAGCCAGATAACCGTCAGGGAATAACATATAACATGAAGGTAAAAACAAAAGCAAGAAAGCACACACAATGGTAACTACTCAGGACAAAAACTGTAGGTCGTATTAAAAACATATTGCATGAATACTGACCCGCTTTGTGATATGTACACTTTTGGTTATACTGTTTTTTGTAGTATATTCATATTTTATATATTTAATGAAGCTAAATCTTTTTATTTTAGATAAATAAAAAAAAAAAATTTTACATTTTGAGTTCCACACATTGTGTGCTTTACTTTGAAATAGTAAACTCTAAGCTGTTATCAGATTGCTCTTTTAAGTCCTCATTAATCCTCTTTTAGATTCAAATTTAGTAATTTAAACTTGAAATAGCTTCCTTTTGTGTCTGTATCTATATGTGTATAATAAGAGTTAGTTTAATTTTTGTAGAAACCTTTTTCGTTACCCTAAGAGTTAACATTCAATTAGAGGCATGAGTGTTGAGAAAAGGTCATGATACATTTCTGTTTCTAGTTAGCCTATGAAGTTAATACACACAGTCATGCATAATTTCGAATATCTACTAAGTTTTCTAAACTCACGTTTCGAATACAGGGTGTTCCGGTAGCAAAACAAAATTTTTAACCTCCTTTATTAAATTAATCCCAAAGCGTATTTTTTTTTTTTTGGGGATCCCAATCTTTTTATACTACTTTGATACTAAGTTATGACTGATTAAATTGCTGGTCAGTATATTTTTTTAAATTTTAATACCATTTTATTTGGTAAACTTTTCACTTAAGAAAGAAATTTTGTTTTTGGAAGACCCTGAGTATTGTACCTAATTCAGTCACACTGTCTAGATGACTCAAATCAAGGGGTTTTCACCCTTATGCCAATTAGATGCTGACATATTAATTAATTACAATAATAGCAACATTGCTACGCAGGAATTTCCCCAAGCCCGTATATTTATTTAAAGAGTGTAATATAAGTGACCACAGTAGAAGTTATATGTTAATGGAAAAGTCTTTGACGTAGGTATGTCAAATCTTAAGATTATATTATGTACAGATGAATAAACTACTCTGTATTGACACCAAACAAATGAATGAAGAATCAATGAACTTCTAATCAATTATAATAATACATTAAGTTCAGTTAAAATAATCATTTTATATCAAATTAAATTTTATTGTACCTTATACTAACTCATTTTAATAGCTTCTACTATTTGTTAGACTAAAATTAGTAATAATAATAATAAAAATAACACTTGCAGTGCAACCAACTACAAAGGAAATCAGATCGATCAATGCTGTTTACCAATATCTCAGCTACACTTTGACTTCAATAATAATAAATATCTCTCTACAATCAACATTAAAACAACTAAGATATTTTTGAGAGATATGTAGTTTGTTCCTTAAAATTATCTTTAAACATTTGAAATTGTTACTTTAAAAATCTGTTAACTGAAAACTTTTAGCGTATGTACTATTTATTAACGTTATACATATCAAATCGATATCTCTATTAATTAACGATTTATATTTTGTTATAGAAAATCCCTTAAAGTATATCTAGTAACAGAAAAATCTTTCTATGGATAAATCGATTTATATGTAAATATGGTAACTAAAGACATTAATTTTTATTAAAACAAATTTGCATGAAACATTTTTATAGAAAACAATGTTAATGGAAAGTCTTGTCACAAAAATAAAAAAATAAAATAAAAACCTTGTCAAATAAAATATATTTTATTAAAAATCTTGTTCATAAAATCTTTTATAGAAAAATGTTACTTAAAAATATTTTTTTGTGGACAATCGTATAGAATTCTATACAAATCTTATAGAAAAAATATAAACAGTCTGAAACTAAGCGTTTATAGACCTATGTAAAAGTACGTTTGGTTGTCTTTACTTTTTCCCATTAAAAAATGTAATTCGAAGGAACTCCTCCCCTCTACATAAATGATCCTGTTTAAGATGGTTTTGCTATTGTGTGCTGTGGAATACATATCAAGACCGTCTCTAAAGCACAACAACACAAATAAGGCGATTTATATTCCACGTTTGCTTATATTTGAACCCTCGAAGTCTATTCTCTGCAACAAGCATGACACTAAGCTGAGGGATTTTCTTTGTGACCAACAGCAATATGGTGAATAAAATCTGTAACAGGAAATGTTGGTTTCCTTAAAGAGTGTACCACTCCTGCGGCGCACTATGAGAATACTGTGCTAGTTTTTAGTTTAAATGAACGCCTAAAGATGCCTACCTTTGCCTAGTAATATATACTGCATATGTATATATAAATTAGTTATCTATATATCAAACAAAGGAATTATGCAATCAATACAATCTTGTTTATTGGATTACAATAGAAAAAGATTGATTGCCCTTTTAACTAAAAAAAAAAAAATCATTTGCTAATAATGGAAGCACATATAGTATCGTAAGTTTGTAATTTATGTTTCCTTACATTTTTTATATATTTTTGTCTTGTGATACAACTTGAAAAAAATTCGGTAGATATAATTTGATTCCACTTTGCTAAATTTTCATTATTTTAATAAAACATTATCGAAGGAATTAAATTTATTAAATAAATATAATAATTATAGATTTTATTTTGTTTATAATATGTATACAAATGATTGAGTTCTATACAACACACGAATAATAATTTGGCGTACTTTTAAAAAAATTTCCTCATAATGAATTTTCTGTATCGCATTCTTAAAATTAAACGCATTCATTTATCAACTGTTTTTATAATAAATATTCAAACAGACGAACTCAATAGCCCATTAAGTTGCAGTATTACTGTCACTAAAAATTATTTTTTCAACGATATTTTTAATTGTAGTTTAAGTTACCTGTTTTTGTATTATTTCTGTTAATAAAGTTACGAAAACAATAATTAAAAGATAATTATTATCTTTTTTTCTTTGAATAATCTCAAAAAGAAAGAAACTATCCAATCATAAATTATCAAAATAATGTTAAAAATATACACTAATTAATGTAAACAACCATTGTTATTTAGAACAGAAATTGGCTTAATATTTTATCGCGTTAAACCTAACAAGGAAATATAATCAAAATAATGTAATACATAATAAAATTAGGCTACACTATTAGACTCTTTCTACGGTAATCGCTCTGATTGTGTGCAATTAAATTTCATGCATTTAATTGGTTTAAAGTTAACAGGAGATAGTTATCCACCACTTTAGACCGTTTTTCGTTAGTAATGTTTTTTTTTTTGAACTGTAAATTAAATTTATTTGGGTTTTTGTCGGTAAAGAAAATGTATTTCTTTCACTTTACCATACATGCAGGAATAACGCTCCACTAAACCCTTTCCAGCCACAAAGTCAACATTTCCACACAAAATCTGTATTCAAAAGCTTTATTTGGAACTAAAATATAGTTTTATTGAATATCATGTATGTAGGATTTTGTGTGAGGTTCAGTAAATATCTGTTTTAACAACGTATTACAATTGAAACACAACTGCGATAATCTATACTAATATTATAAGGAGGTAAAGTTTGTTTGTATGAAGGGGATAACCTTTGGAAGTACTGAACTTAAAACAACCCATAAAGCAATAAATATTAATTGTTATACTTTCCTTAAAGCGGAGAGCTGAAATGTTGTACCTTTATTTCTTACAAGATACATAAAAAAAGTAAACTAGATTTGCATTTTGTAGCGTGCTGCTGAGGATGAAAATGTGATAAAAACTCCTGAAACAATACAAATTAATTGTTATATTATCCTTAAAGTTAGTGAGCTGAAAAGTTTCACATTTATTTCTTACAATATACATAAAAAGTATCATAGATTGACGTTTTGTCGAGTGCTGCTAAGGGGTGAAAATGTAGTAAAACTATTGATTGTTATACTTCCCTTAAAGCTAGAGAATAAACCAATAATGAATTAAGGAATTTAAAAATAGGAAACCACTATGTTACATCCTAATTAAAATAAATAAGACATACTAGAATTTAATAGTACGGCCTATTTATATAAAATAACCTGTTTGCATTTTCTTCGACGTAAGTCACCGCAGGGGATGGCGAGCAAAGCGACCGGGGGGCGGAGCCACCTATAGTTATATATAAAACTTAAACACATAGTTTTGATAAAACAATTAAATAGAAATAAACTTTAAATAAATAACTTTTTTTATTAAAAAGCTGCTTATGTTACCAAAAAATACGCCTGATTTTATAATAGCGATTTTCTGTGATATGGGAGAGAATCAATGGTTTTTATATACTATACATACTATACATACTATACATACTATACTATACATATATCAAGTACATACAGAAAATGTTTAAATTAAATGATCATAGGCTCCCAAAATTGTTTGCAAGTAAAATTATCAATAAAAATATAATATTATGGTATAAAAATGTGAAGACACTTTGTAAAAATAACATAATCTTGATTCTTTTCAATACTTAGAAGAAAATGGTGAAATGACTGCTATAGAAAACCTATTTAATTGTTTAAGACTGATTTTAAAAATAATTAATTGTAAAAAGCTTGTAGTTCTGTTTATAATGTTATGTATAAAGAGTTATATTTTGATTTAGGAGAGGGGAATGAAAGATGGTTGTAGTATTTATTTTGTTTCTACAATTTTTAAGTTAAGAGGGCAAGCTTTAAATTTAAATTTTAGGGTTGACCGGTCCGAAGAGGCTTATTTGTGTTCACTGTGTAACAGGTTAAAAATTGAAGATACATAGCATTATGATGGTGTGTGCCCAATATTTAAAGAGATTTGAATTACATGGTTGGGTTTAGAAACACTTAGTATAAAAGATTATAAAGAATATTTGAATGGGATAAATTTGAACAGTTTGTTTAATTATCTCGTTAGAGCATACAAATACAGACGAATGTTAGTCGAGTATTATAATTATTGATTGCTAGCTTTTATGTACACAGCCATAATTTTTTTTAATGTTTACTAGTTTTTTTTTTTTGTTTTTGTTGAGTGACATTGTGGATTATTTTTGTATAATTGTTCTTGTTTTGATTGGTTATGTACAATTTTAGTAATTATAATTGTATGTGTTTTAATAGCAACTCTACAGACGGACGTTTGTCCATGTAACTGAGTTTTCTGAGAGATTATTTTATTTTATTATTAGTAAAACGTAAAGATTTTGAAAAATAAACTCATTATTAGTATTATTACTAATTTCAAATCTATTTTTAAATTTGCTTACCTTGCTAACACATGTAATTTGTAAAACATAAGCTAATATGAAAGGACAGCATATTATTATAAGGTAGAAAGAATAAAAACATTATTTTGATAAAAACTAAATAGAAACAATGAAACGATTTTATTCTTAATTAATTGTGCATTGCTCAAATAATAAAGTATTAGATAGTAGTAAAAGTTTTAGTAAGCTAGAACCATAGGGCACCATGTTGAAAGAAATCCCATCTTTATTTCTAATGGTTTGACGAAATGTGTTATTATTTGTGTGTAATTATTAGATTATCTTTATTTAAAACAAAATTGTAGCAAAGTTTACATTGTTATAAGTTAATATATCTTGATTAACCAACTGTTTATTTCTAGGACACCATTTTAAAAGAAACACGATTCTTATTTTTTCTAGAAACATAAGATTTTAAATTGTTATTTCCTTGAAGACAGGTAGATAGTTACATATAAACGTATATTCTAACATGGTTTGCTCCGTATTTTGACCTAATATACAATACACAATTTTTATTTTAGTTGCCTACATGAAAGTAAAATGTGGAAGAACATTTTTAAACTTATTTAAAAAATAGAAAGAAATCAAAATCACCTTATACGAAAAACAAAATTATTGTAACATCGAAATGAATCATTTATACAATTTTATAAAGTTTTCATAAAAAAACCTGACGGAATTTAATGATGGAAAAGTTAATATTATTTGCTAGTTAGTTATAATTTTCTCTCTGCTGGAGTAAATAATTAGGTATTAACAATAATTACTATATAAACGTATACAGTTTCAATTTAATATTTATAAAAATTATCTGCTGAAAAAAATGTTTAAAATATAACTTCCTTTTAAACAATTTAATATAGAGAAAGAATTACAAAGTAATTTACTCCTAAATTACAAAGTCAACCAATCGTCCATGTATAAACTTTTATCACATGGTTGGAAGTTTAGATTGAACAAGTCAGGACTGGTTTTATTATTACACTTTGAAGGGTTTTTAGTAATTTTGTATATGTATTTTAAAATTTTTACAAAATAATTGTTTAAAAATATGATGGACTTTGAAATGTTCAAACTCTTTAACCAAATGTTTACCCTACATGTTTTTAATTTTGCTAATTTAGATATGCATTGTCCGTTGTTCCATATCATCTTTTAAACTGTTCTTGACGGCACGGTTAATTAAATACCTTGTGCAAATATTACAAAGTCGATTTGATAACCTTCGTTTTTTTAACGATTTAACATATGATTATTTCCATAAAAGTAAAAGGTAATCTTTTCTCAAAACAAAAATATAATTTTAAGAAACTTTCTCTTTATTGTTAGATAAATATTACTTTCATCTATTTACTTTCAAGAACAAATAAGTAATTATAATTCTATAATGTCATAATACAAAACCGGATTCCAACACTTTAGAAAACAACGGAAATTCCAAAGTAATGTAATTTTTACTATGTGTGTTATTTATAATTTTAATATACTAGGGGAGACCCCTGCGTGCTCCGCACGCCAACCCCCAATGGAACCTTCTAAAAACAAATGTTGTTTTATTTATAATAAAGTTATATGATTTTTATAATAACCTCAAAATTAAGATAATAAATAATGATAAATGTTCAAATCAAATTATTTCTTATATTTCATAACAGCAGTTATAATAATGGTTAAAAGAACCAGCAAGGCTCAGGTCTACACTTTAAAACCCTAACCTAAAATCTAGAAATACAAAAATAATTGCTTCAAATTTTGAAATTAGCTGTTAATGGAAATATTGGAACAGACAGCTATATATTATCTGTTCTTTTATTCAATTTATTGTTTTGGTAATAAATGTAAATACATGTGTTATTTTATCATTCTAGGCCTAAACTAAGAATTTTTTCCGACTAAATTTACAAATATTGAAATAAAAAAAAGATTTTTATCGAAATGAATTATAGCCTATGTTACTCCGGTAAAGTGTAGCTTTTTATCAGTAAAACTATTTTTTCAATCGGTTCAGTAGTGCCAGAGATTACCCCCTACATACAAACAAACAAACAAACTTTACCTCTTTATGATATTAGTATAAATGTATGAAGAGTTAATAGGACAGGCATACAACATTCCAAAAATCACACTTATAAGGTTTCTCAATGTGTGTGTCAACGTGTATCTTTTATAGGTTAATAAGTAGCAGATTTTATTTAAAAATATAATTTACTTTAACTGTCATATTATTTTACAGAACAGCTGTTTTATGTTTTTAATTTATTTATTTAATACCAAATGTTTTAATGTAAACTGCAGAACAGCTGTTTTATGTTTTTAATTTATTTATTTAATACCAAATGTTTTAATGTAAACTGCAGAACAGCTGTTGTATGTTTTTAAATTCTCATGTATTTCTTATGGGGATTTTTCGTTTTTCGGAGATCTCAAAAACCCCTTATTTTTTAATTTTAGAAAAAACTTATATTTTTCCCTCATTCCTTGAATCGATACCTTTAATTTGACACCTCTCCCATCATCCTCCGATTTACCGAATTCCCACAATTTTGAATCTAAAATTTTGCTTACAGAATTATATATAAGGATGCTAACCCATCATTTTTAATAAACTATATATTTACATAATTTGTTTTATAAACTATACTTAATGTATTAAACGATATGAGTTTTTTTTTTTGACTTTTTGCTATATCAACTTTGCATGGCCTGCTAAAATATTTCACTGGACTAAGATTTAATATTTTTTCCATTGTCAGTAGTTTGATAGTAAAATTTATTAGAATTACAGTGGTAGAAAGTAAGATGTAAAAAAATGAGATTAGTTTTACCTTTGACCTTAAATATTTTTACACTCAGCATTAAACTATTACAGTCAGAATGCCCCATCCAGATCGGTCTAACTTGTTTACAAGGTGCTTATTTTATCAACGGATTATTTAAAAACAAATTCTGCAATACACACAGTTTGTTGTTAATATATTTCTAAAACATTAAATTTGTTGCTGAAATGGATTTAGTAGAAATTATTCACTCAACTATGTTATCACTTAATTTATGATACCAGCTCTTACTTAAATCAACTATGATTGCTTCTGTAAACGTGTAAATGTGTAATATATTCTAAAAGTGTTATTAATTTAAATTACTATAACAGGTTTAATTCATTCTTCAATTCTTTCTGGAACTTCTTGGTATATGATAGTCTGGAAGTGTTGTGCTGATGTATTTCTAATAAAGAGGCAATTAACAAAATTTCATCACATTCTAAATTTACTTCAAATCTAGCAAATTTGTAAAGGAGTAATTCTATTGTCAATTAGTAATTGAATTAAATCGTTGTAGGTGTGTAAAGTTTATTAACTATACATTCAATATCTGAATTACTCAATGTACTCTTTTGGTAATTACATAATTAATTAAATACATTAACAAATGAACTTCCACTTTCCTTGTAATAATAATTGTTTACATTTGATTTACACTAATTAAAATATTGTTTTTGATATGATGACGAAAATATACTCTACAATCATTTATAAGATATATCATTAATAACTTTTATTCTTAGATATGTGTTTTCCACCCTTTTAAAAAAAATATGTATTATGTACTTTTTATAGCTATGTAGTTAGTTTAGATAACTTTGCAGATATTCTACCTTCAATATAAAACATAGGCTATATTATTTCCACAGATTTTGTTATAAAAAAACCACACCTAATCCAATGGGTTCAACTTTTTCCTTATTTACGTCCTAATCTTCGTATTGCCGGGATAATCTGGAGGAAAAGTCAAATCGATTGAAGGAAAGATTTGGAAGCTATAACCATTTCCATGAATACAATTTCAGATTTTGTTCGATTTTAATTCAGTAAAATAAATAATGAAATCGGGGATAAACCCAAGAATTTAAATATTTTAATAGATTTTAAATGGGCTTATTTAAATAGATGATTTGGCAGAGAAAATGTTTGATTTGTATAGGATTTATCTAAATATCTGAAATATAACAAAATGTCCTCATGAGGATAATAAATTATTTTCTTATGGTTTAAAACTTTGGATTGTATGTCACAGATTAAATGAGGATTAATCTAAGCAACCAAAATGCAAACCTAAATGAGACCCACATCATACAGAATTTGAAATAAATGAGAATTTATTTTCTTTAGCACAGCTATCGTCAGATTAAGCATATTTAACCTAGACCTAAACATATGTAGCTTAAGTTATTAACACAACTTAGTAAATTATAGTTTTTACACACTTTTTTTTTGTGAGTATAGCGACTATACTGCGAAATTTCATGTATATAATTTTTATCAGTTGTGTTTTTCAATTTACTACAGTTATGTTTATTCATTATAAAACTGCTACTTTCTGAAATTTTTTATCATACATATAAGAAGTGTACAAATGTAAAAAATATGTTTTTTTGAGTTTAAAGTCGTGTTAGTGTTATTTAGTGTTTTATGTGTTGTTTCAGCCTGAAGATCCGCCATTTGAAACAATGAATCATGTCGAACATAACTTGGATTGCTAAAGACATACAAGGAATGTATACCTATTTATTCGGTTACATCTTGCCAAACGGAGGCACAATAAACAATTTTGAAAAATACAAATGATATTACAAATAGCTCTAACCTTTTGTATACAGACTTAAAATCTAAAATTCTTATTTCTTCAAATTACTTGAATCCTATAATACAAATTTATTAGTTAGCCTTAACATTTTTTAGTTCATTTCATTATTGAAGATTTATTATCAGATTTAAAAACTCGGTTTTTTATTTGGTATTTTTTTAAACAAAAGTTAAAATTTGTATTTAGAATATAAATTTGTTTTCCCGTATACACACTGTGATTTAAGCTAAAGAAATTTATTTTAAGGCTTAAATGTCATAATGCCGTCTTCCGTCACGCCAGCAAACGCAGAGGGAACTAGTTACATAAATCTGGCTACAAGCCTATAATTTCAATGTAAATTTAAATCTCTACACTAGCTTGTTTATTTCATGTTTAACTGCTTCAAAAAGTCCAACAACACTGTACTTAACAATGATTTTGCATTCTGTGATATCTAGACATATACCTGAGTTCGCAAACTGAAAATAGAACTACATAATTATTGCATACAATGTTTCGTAGTTATATTGATGGCGGTTGTGGTTTCGTTTAAATGAATTTACTCAAATAGGGCGGCTACAAAATTTCGGATAGTGTGTTTAAATTATAGCCTGAATGCATAGACATGAACTTTATTTAGTAATAAATTAATAGTATTAATCTTGTGTGGACAAATTATCAGTTCGACGGTACAGGTGCAGCAAGTGTATTTATCGAACACACTTTCAAACGAAATGTAAAATTAAAGTGTTATTTTTTTATATTATTTTTTTCTTATTAAATTTTGGATTTTATTTCCTCTATTGACTTTGTATACTTTTCAATAAGGAAAAAGGAAAGTTCTATACAAAAATGATAACTATCACATTTCAAAAATTATTTTTATAAACAGGAAACTGTAATATAATATTGCAGATTTGTATAGTCTGCACGTATGTTATCGACAGGGTTCTGACATACGTTTTCAACACTCTGTTAAATAATTTTAACAAGAGAAGGGTATAGGAGTATGCATAGTATTGTTTAAAATGTTCGTATTTGGTATCGACTTTAACTTTGATTAGGTACGATTAACTATCTATTTTGCCGAAGTAACTTGTAATATCCTATGATGTGGTATTTAAGCCAAACAAAAACTAGACCCGCAAAACCACTAAACATTTTTTAGAATAATAAATTAATTTAAGGATTACATTTAGATGATTTCTCTCCGACCTTTGTTTTTAATATCAGAGTTCTGATCTCCAGTTCAGAAACAAGCTGAAGTTTATTTAATTTCTATATTTAAATTATGCTTATACAATCTTGAGTAAAACGTCCAAAATTTCTTAAAAAGTTAAATTGAATAATATATAACATATACCCTAAACTGCAAAGCTTATTGCTTTACCAATTATATAAAATCATAGTTAGTTGTAGCATCTGATTGGACAACTAGTCCCTAACTGCAATAGTTTTTGATTTTGCTTCGCCTATAAAAAATTATGAATAATTAAAAAAAGTATTTTAAACTAAGATTGCGACTAAATTATGTTTAGATAGTATTACAATCCTTTTAAAAAAACATTACGAACAGTTTTGCATATAATAAACACAATTATATATAGATATATGTATGTGTGTGTGTTTTTTTTAAATATGCAAATGAAAGGTATCACCTGCTCCATTAGTTGTTGAAGATAAATACGGAGAATTTCTAGCAAGATTGCTCCCAAATAAAACACCAAAAAAACGAATATCGATCGGAAATAAATTTTTTTTTATTTACAACATAATTTTAATTATCATTGTAAAGAGGAACTCTTCTTAAGTTTAACCTTTTTAAGTATCTTATAAATCTTGATTAACGCGGTGTATTTCAAATCTAGCCTGACTTGCAGAAGCTGGTGAGATTGATCGGCTGGGTGGATTGCAATGCGAATTTATGCAAACACAACAAGAAACATCTGTTTAAAATATGAAATAATAATATTTTAAAAATTAAATCCATATAGGAGTAGAAGGGGATTTACAGAAATTGGTTAAAGTTTATTTAAAGGTGGTACAGTAATTATATTGCGTACATTGAACCAGCAATGCAAGTGTCTCGTTCAGGAAAATCCTTATAAATAATACGTGAAGGAGTTTTTTTGTGAACACAACTCCTCCCCTATTTCTGGACCAAATTTAATGTTTGAGTTGTCAAAAGATTCACCTCATTTCGAAGTTTTGCAATAAGGTTTTAGATCGCAAAAATTTGTATCCTTAATGGCGTGAGCTAATCTCAAAGGTCGGGGTTTCCCCTCAAGATTAACATGGAATGAATTTAAAAACCATTTATATACAAAACAGCTGTTTGTAATAAGAAGCAAACTAATCCAGTTACTTTCGTGGAAGTAAATAGTGATTTTTAAATAACAGATAATACCTTTGATTCGGATGTCCAGCTTTTAGTACAAAATAATATTTTAAGTTAGGCCTATACCGAACCAACACACACAAACCAATAAAAACTTGCGTTAAGGAATTTAAAAATAACAAAAAACTATGTTACATCCTAATTGAAAATAAATAAGACATATAGTAAACCTATTTATTTATAATATGCGTTAATTTATGGTAAGTAACTTTTTTATTAGGTTTTTGATTAAGTGTACACCTGAGCCTTACTGATTCTTTTAACCTTTATTATAAATGTTGTTATAAAATATACGAAATAATTTGATTTTAACATTTAACATGATTTATCATCTTAGTTTTGAGGTTATTATTATTCCTACACCTTTATTATAAATAAAACATAATATATGATTTTAAAAGGTTCCATCAGGGGTTGGCATGAGGAGCACGCAGGGTTCTCCCCTAGTATTATATAATACTTTATATATCTTATGTGGAAACTTTTTATTTATTAAATACTAATGGTGCCTATTGCTGCATAAAAGAGAAAGAGATATTAAAACCTCCTTTTATAATGTTTTTATAAAATAAAATGGTCAGAATATGTTACGTTTTGTTATTTTCAAAACTCAACCATTCATGAAATTTAATTGATAAAAAAGTAAAAAAAAATTCGTTTTACAGCTGTTGATTACATAGTTCCCAGACAGCACAATCATGTGCTGAGCATGTGCTCAGTACATTCTTTAAGTATATGCGGAATGTGCCACGCATATTCTTGAATATTCCAGAATATGTCTGGCACGTGCTCAGGAAAAGTGAACGTCCGCGCTCACAAAGCGCCTGGCATATGCGAGAAGAATATTCCTACAATATGCTCAGAACATGCTCAGGACATTCTGGGCACGGTTTATAACTGCAATATGAACTACGCACATTCTTAGAACATGCTAGGCATGTGCTACACTTCTATAGGACATGCTTAGTATATTTTGGGTACATTCATTAGTAGTCATCGCCATACTTGAGGCCCAACATGGGTTCTTATGGGACTACGATTTAGCCAATCAGAGAGCTGCATTTGGTCACGTGACCCTGGGTGTGGGGGTGGTGATGGGTGTGGGGGTGAGATTTCCGTCAACTTTTCGCCGCCATTTTGTTTTCGCCATCTTTTTTTGTAATAATTATAAAATTGAATGTCCGTCTTTGACGGGAGCGTCGTTGTTTTGTGTCATGGCCATGGGAAGCGTCGTCGTTGTGCGTCGTCATACATGGGAAGCGTCGTCGTTGTGCGTCGTCGAACCTGGGAAGCGTCGTCGTTGTGCGTCGTCGAACATGGGAAGCGTCGTCGTTGTGCGTCGTCATATTTGTGGAAACGTCGTTGTTGTGCGTCGTCATAAACGCCCTGGTGATCGGAAAAATTTGTATATGCATAGTTAAACGACGTTGCTAAATTTAAAATCAGTCGCCACCTAGTTCGTCATCTTGTCGCGGCCTATACAGGGTGTTCCAAAACGACAGGGTGATCGGAAAAATTTGTATGTGCATTGTTAAACGACGGCGTTAAATTTACAATCCGTCGCCAGCTAGTTCGCCATCTTGTCTGTGATTATACAGGGTGTTCCAAAATGCTTTTGTGATCGGAAAAATTTTTATGTGCATTGTTAAACGACGTTGCTAAATTTAAAATCCGTCGATCGCAGCCATCTTGTCACAGTCTATACAGGGTGTTCCAAATTATACGTGCATTGTTAAACGATGTTGCTAAATTTAAAACCCGTCGTCAGTTAGTTCGTCATCTTGTTGCGGCCCATACAGGGTGTTCCAAAACGACAGGGTGATCGGAAAAATTTGTATGTGCATTGTTAAATGACGTTGCTAAATTTAAAATCCGTCGTTACCTAGTTCGCTATCTTTGTCGCAACCTATATAGGGTCTTCCAAAACGCCTTTGTGATCGGAAAGATGTGTATGTACATTGTTAAACGACTGCGTTAAATTTACAACCAGTCGCCACCTAGTTTGTCATCTTGTCACAGCCTATACAGGGTGTTTCAAAACGCCTGGGTGATCGGAATGTGTTGTTACCGCCATACCCCTCACTCTGATCCCAACCCGAAGTCACGTGACCACTATTTATTCATATTATTAGTTTTTATTTTTAAGTTAGTCCAGAACGGTGATTCGAACCTAGCGAGTTCGGCGAGAGAACGGCCTTTGACGTTTGGCCCACGACGAGATTTCTAGTTTACTTGTATTAAGGTTGAGTATATAAACATAGCAGAGTGCAGTGTTGTAATATTTGGGCACATTTAAAATTTGGTAGTAATAATGTGTATAAAAATGTGTATATAACAGTGCGTTATAGATAAATCATGTATAAAACATTTTGGGCTAAGGGTAATACTTTGTATATAACGATGCGTTATGAACTGACAGTTGCACGATCATGGGTGATCGGAAAAATACCTATATGCGTTAAAAATTGGGCATGGAGTAATAATTTGAATAAAAATGTACGCATTGAAAAATTCCTTACCCTATTCTGTTTGTAAATGTTTCATATGCATTGCAACCCACTGTCATCTTGATCGCCTGCGAGTCAGGGTGATAGGGTAAAATACGTATACGCATGGTATCCTTACAGCCAACCATTTTCGCAGCCTCCTACAGAATGTTCCAAAACGTCTGTGTGATCGGAAAATAACGTATATGCATTGTATCCTCGATGTTAAACGACTGTGCTAAATTTATAATCCGTAGACATCTAGTTCGTCATCTCGTAGCGGTCTATACAGGATGTTCCAAAACGATTAGGAGATCGAAAAGAAGTGTATGTGCATTGTTAAACGACGTTGCTAAATTTAAAATCCGTTGATCGCAGCCATCTTGTCGCAGCCTATACAGGGTGTTCCAAAACGAACTTTCGTAATATAACTTAACAAAACTTAAGCCTAAAATTGTTGTAGTGTATAGTAAAAACATATAACACACGGTATGGACGAACAAGGATTGATTTGGCTCGCTATAAAGTATTATGTACAAGTAACTTATAGAGAAAGGTATTATGACGATCTGCCAGTAGAAACACCCAAACATAACTGAGGGTAACCGACCTGTAACATAGCAACATTTTAGCACGAAGCTATGTTGTTAATAATTAACCATGCCTAATCAGCAAACAATAACCAAGATACCTTTATTGTTAACCCTACCAAAGCCGCAAACCTTAACGTGGAAACCTATGTTTCTACTAACATGGACAGGCCTTGTTTTTATAGGAGTCTAAATCGTAAACTAACCTAAGACGTAATGTTATGCAACGTAGTAAGTGTCTACGAAAAATAATTGATCTATATTATTCTAAGCTAAAAACCACAATAGCAATTGTTTTTATAGGAGTCTATGCCGCTACTAATCTAAGACGTATTGTTATACAACGTAGTAAGCTTCTACGAAAAGTAATCGACCTATATTTTTCTAACCTAAAAACCACAACAGCAATTGTTTTTATAGGAGTCTATGCCGTAAACTAACCTAAGACGTAATGTTGTACAACGTAGTAAGTTTCTACGAAACCTAGTCGGCCTATATTGTTAACTAGCCAAGCCCAAACAACAAATATTAACATGATAATTAACATAAATAGCGAACATAACTCATTAGCAAAGACCAATGTGCCTAACCTACACAATAAACATATTAACGTTGGTCCAGTCTAAACACAAATATTAAGTTATTAGATTTAGGCGTGTGTAACACTTAATTGCTACATAGAAGGTGTTCTAAAATTATGACGTAACCTATCATTCTCACCAACGCTATCTAAATAACCCGTCTTAACCTCAGATGACAGCGCCATATTGATACGACTTTCGACTGTTATAGGATGTAAAATACATTGTATAACTGTTGTAGTGTACAGAAAAGTACTTAGTATAGCCTAGGACCTTAACTGTGTAAAGGTAAGCATCCTAAACTTTAGGAGGGGATTTGTGATGAATGCCTAGCACTAAGATGTTGTCATCGTGTTTCCTTCGTACTAATGGGGAGTTGTCAATTTTTCGTCATGCTAAGGTGTTATTGTGTTTGTTGGTCGTGTTCTCGTCGTGCTATTATTGTGTTTTCATCAGTTACCGTTTAGTCGCCAACATTGAGTTATTGCAGTATTCTTGTCATTGTGAATAGATGTTTTAGAATACAGGAAAGTACTACTTTACATCTCTAATGAGATAGATGGGATTCGACCGCTTTCCATTGCTACCCAGGAGGTACGGTCGGAACATCGTTGTTTCTGTTTGACGGGCAACATCCTCAATCATCAGAAAAAAGCCTCTCTCCTTTGACAGGTAGAGCTTCCTTAATCATCAGAAAGAGCCTACACACCCCATTGGGTAGCTATATGTTCGCTACACCTGATAATGGATGTCAGAAGCATAGCTTCTGAGGACATTTTTCAAGAAAGTGAATACTGTCAGTCTGATGCGTGTATGACACAGGAATTTCTATATGCTTGTTCATTTTGGAAACTATTGTCAGTCTGTGTGTGTGTGGTAAAAGGTCTTTTACCGAGATAAACAAAAATCGTCTTGTTAGCCTTAAAATAGCAAGGAGATTTGAAGGAAATAAGAAATTATGAAAACAAAACTTTAAAATAAATTCAAGAGAAAGGTCAATTAATAGAGAGGGTTGAATCACTTGTATGTTTACCATATATTAATAGAAAGGTCTAGTTATCTTATAAGTGTACATAATGAACCACCATTGACTTTTACATCTTACTGAAGCCCTTCTTGACCCATTACAGACTCTCGTGACCCTTCTTAGTATTTTTCACCATCAATAGCTCATCACACATCCATCGTTCAACTGACGGGTAATCATATGGTATGGGATATGTAAACCCCCGAAGGGGTGAAACAGGCCCCCACCCGCCAGCTCCCGTGATGCCCAACCATAAATTCTGTCATCTCCGTTACATTCAGCCTTACGGGGATTATAGCAGTACAGCTTCCCGCGCCAGAGGGCAGTTCAGTCTTAGAGGTTTTTACACTGCTCTAGAGGACCATTCACGCACACACACACTCACACACACAGAGTTCAACATATCTCTCTTTCTAGTCATGGAATTTTATCGTACCCACCTATCCTAAAAGGATTCTTTAGGTATACCTAGCCTTTTAGGAATTGTTTAAAATGATAGTCAGACCGTCCGTAGACGTAAACCATATCCAAGATGTGACAAAGACTGGAGGAGTCGCGGGTGTCTTAGAGACTTTTACGTTATGTCAGTAGGTTTCAGTAACCAGTATATACACCTAGGCTTTTCCAAAGTGGACTTTCGATTACTGAGGACTTTTGGTTTTATGAATTAGTTTACAACGTGACAGTTGTATAACCTTCTTTTCGACCAAGATCTATTAATATCTACAAACATAACATTAATATTTAATTCTTACCCCTGCTATCATTTAACCTTTTGTAAAATTGAGTTTATTGTCTTCTGGAAGTTAATTTGTATTAATTATATAAACTGTGAAGGAAAACGTGATGGTTATTGTGTTTTTAATCTTTTATAACCGTAGGGTAAAGTATCATAATTTCCCTCAAATCTCCGTTTAGGCCCTGTTACTTTAAATACTTTTGTTTCCTTAACTGTTACAATATCTTTGTCTTTAGTTCTTCTAATTCTATTCTCTTCAATTACTAAAGACTCTTTGACTTCACTTTGGACCATTTCTTTAAGTTTATTAAAATTGAGTATTTCAGAAGTTTTATGATTTAGGGTCAGACCTTTAACCTTACACACTGTATGTATTTCACCGGTCGTAGGTGACAGAACTTTGTATCCGTATGTTTTTGGACCACCGGAAACAAATTCTGAAATGTACGATCCGTGTCCGTAGTCAGTCAGTTCATCTGTCATGTGTCCTAGGTAGTCACCTGTTGGGATTTTATACTCCCCCTCTTTGTGCAGGTAGATAATTGAGTCTGTGTCATAGTAACAAACATTAGCTCCTAGAACATCCAGGTGTTCATATAATTTAAGTCGGGCTTGGGCAGTCGTATACGCTGCCAGAACAACATTGACGTTTTTCAAAGATTCACCGACTTCATCGAGGTATTGCCAGTTAACTAACATTGTTTCTTCGTTGATTTTCAGTAACCTGTTAATTTTTATGGATGGACTTGTTGCTAATTGAAAAAGGACGGACGGATCTCTTATTATAAGCGCTTTAGTTTGGTTCTCCCTCTGGCCAAATTTTCCCCAGAAAGAGTTAAGCATTAATTTTGAAAGGGAACGGAGTCCGCCATTCTTCTCGATTCTAGAGGGGTCAAACTGTATTCCCTCGTGAATAAAATAGTCGTTAACATATTTGTCTCTGTCATCGTCCGTTTTACACCAAGCCGGCCAGCCACTAGCTTCTTGTTTTATTTTTAAAAACGTATTGATGAAAGCTGTAAATAACCCACCGTTTTCAAACGTAGCCATTTTGTATTCCCAAAGTTCGTACATGTCCAAAATCACATAGCCCTTTTCCACCGCTTTTCTTATTTCGTCCATTGTCCATGTGCCTACCAGTACCCTCTCCTCGCTACTATGTTCGCAATCATTCAAGCACAAGTTTTCACCGCATGCACGACACAAAACAAACATTAATTTATCATTCATTCTTACAGGCAGGACAGGATGATACAAATCTCTCGGGGGTAGCACTTTACACTTTAACAAACCTTCCACCTCCAGACCTTTTTTCCTACACTCTCTATCGCCTACGTGAATAGTAGGGTGACCTACAGGATATTTTCCGTATTTGCACGCCCACGGATAGAGTGAGCATACATCTACATACTCAATGGTTTCGTTATCGACACACTTATGGTATGTTTTTGCGTTTCCGGTCCTACCACCGAAAAAAGAATCTCTCGGGTTGAGTGGTAAGGTATTTAGTATGGGGAGAGAATTTAAGTAGGTCAATTTCTTGTTTTCTTTTAAAGCTTTAAACGTACATTCCCACATCTCTACAACTTCGTAAGGTGTTTTTGTCAACTTTTCCATTTTTGTTCTGGTCCTTTCATATCTTAACTGAAGGCTATCTGAAGGGTCTTCTTTAAGAGGAGCTTCCCTCTTGTAGGGGAAACATTTTGGGCAGCCGTGAAAGTAGCACCCCTGAAACTCAAAGATACGCTCTCCGTCAAAACCGTCGACTTTCACTCCTTCGATTTTGACTTCTCTCTCACGGCCTGCATGTTGAATCCGAACCCCTCGTTCATCCTCTTCCCAGGTCAACCATTGCAGGGCAATTGCTGATTGGTTGTCTATTAGTCTGTATCCATTCTTTGGAACCAATCCAATAGTATTCCGTTTCAGAAAGTTACGTCTGAACGCCAAGTTACAAGCGCTAGCTATTGTAACCGCTTCTAAAAACGGATCCACATTACATTGTTCCAAGAACATTGATCTAAATTTTAAGGATGCCTGTGCTAAAATGTCTACGTCCGATATACAGTACTCTACAATTTCCTTTTGAAAATCAAAAATGTAGTTAGCCTGTGATTGCTCATCATGCCATTTTGTAAAGTCTTTATAACCTTTATCAAACATAGCGTCAGGGCAGTAAAATTCTTTAGAAGGTATAGGGCCTATATAATTTTGATTGGATACGGTATTAAAAAGATGTGGGAAGTAGCCTTTCTTTTTCTCGGGTGGAAGATCAAAAGCTTTTGGAAGTGCAGACAAGGCCATGGGGAAGTAATTTATCGAATCTATAAATCTTACATTGTCCATCTCCATGAGTACGATTTTGGTTCCCTGCATAATAAGGTCTGGGGTGAATTTGGTGTCATTTAGGATGTATTTCAAGATAAATTGAAAGTCAAAAGAAGACCCGTTATGTGCTAGTACTGTCACGTTTTTGTAAGCTTTACGTACATCCATCACGTAGCTCATAAAACTGACGACAGGATCCTCTCTAAACACACGGGTACGCAGGCCGCAGGTTTTACACGAGGGGTCTGTAAGGCACTCGTGACAAAACCGTTGACTAACGCATAAGTTAACTTTATGTACACTAGTTCCCGAATCAAGAAACTCGTCTTGACGGGTTTCTAAATCAAAAAATATAAATAAAAAGTCTTTAGTTTTAGGCTTTCGTGTATCGATTCTCATAAAACATTGGTGATTAGGAGGTTTGTATTCCGTACAAGTTTTACAATAAACTTCGCCACAAACATGTTTTGATTTACGTTCATTTTTTCTAACAATCTTACCACACTCAGCACACTTTCTAACAGACTTACAACGTTCACCTTGGTGGGCTATGAAACAAATTTGATTTTTAAAGAGGAGATTGCATTCAGGACACGTTATTCCGTCATATTCCAATTTACAAGGAGGAGATACTGTTTGGCACATTGGACAAATGTTCGGACATCTATGTGCTCCTTTGTGGTCAAAAGGAATGTGACACGTCTCGCAG
>JAGFPH010002683.1:50150-63903 GCA_018207615.1 Philaenus spumarius | reverse complement strand
GTTCACATACCTGGGTTTTTAGTAGAATGGTCTTAAAAGAAAAGCATTTTAATTACTAACGGACTGTCGATCATATAGTCCCGACTAAGACATTTACAAGAAGTTAAGAACGGCACAAAGACAAAGCCATAACGTCGGTCGAGTTGAACAAAACGGAAGGTAATGGCTGCCTTTCAACTGAGTTAATGCTAGGACAGACCCGGTCACGTGATAAACAGCTGGTCAGTTCAGATAGGCCTTTTGACGCTATAAACCAGTGTGTCTGTAGAGTGCTGCTTTGCTAGATAACGGGAACAACTAGAACAAGAAGAGACGAATAGAAGACAGCATTGTCGGTAAGGCAGGGCGCCTATTACGAAACGTAATCTCTTGGTGGAAAGTAATATTTTAATAGCGCTGAATTCGAATAACGGCACAAGCTAAGAATGGTTTTCAAATAATTCGAAATTTTAGGGGAGGTTTGGAGGGGTCAAATTTACCAAAAATCCCCATAAGAAGTACATAGTGTAATATATTTATTGATATATTTTTTTGTTAATATACATTTAACTTTAATTTGTCTATCCGTGCAAAGCCGGATCAGGCCAGCTAGTTAAGTATATACAAAAACTCCTGCCATTCAAAACTCATACATCAGGATCCAGGCCGCAGCCCCCCCCCCTCTACTCTAACCATGAATGTAATATTATCATATATTTTCAGAAATATTAATACCGCCTTTGCTTACTGCGGCGGTTGATAATCGAAGCGAGCAGGGGTTTTGTAATTATTTGAACACATTATGTATGTTTGGAAAAAGCTAAAAAATATGTGCATTTTTTACTCAGATTAGTTACATTGTTAGGCCTATATAGATCAAAGATATTCGAGCTGCTAGCCACGTGGGCCAACGTTCCATAGGAAGTGTGAACGACTACCTTCCCTCTTGCCGAAAAATTTATAACGTTATCTCGGTTGTGACTACTTTAACATGTGGTATATTTTAGTGTGTTGTTAAGCGTAACTATTTTAAGCCTGACAGTAGAAGTTCTGGCAAAAAATTTTCTCTGCACTTGTGTCAAGTTCATAATTTAAAAATACATATTTTAATTTAAACTATATATCTTTAGCTTGCATTGTTAATATTAATCTCATTTATAAGATGTGTGGAATAGCTAAAGAAAGCTCTTTAACCATATTTCAATTGCTGACTACTTTGTCTTTTTTTTTAAATGTATGTTACCAAACAGGTTTTTAGAAGTAAATATTGTACCAGGGACTTATTTATCGTGAAATAAAGCCAACAATGATACTAAGTAGATATGTGTTTACACAAGTTGGTTTAGACATCTGAAATCATTTGTGTATGAATAGAATTGACAAATTAATGTCTGAACAAACAATAGTATTCATCATTTACAACTTTCAAAACTGAAAATGTTATATTTAAGTTTATTTGTAAACATTTAAACATGAGTTTGATCATTTATTAATAATATAAAATATTATTTGTTTAAACCATATATGTTGTTTTACTTAGTAATGTAAAGTATATAACGTTATCCTATAAATTGATAGAGTAGTTCAGTATTTATATGGCATTGTCATTCCTGCCAGGATTATTGCTGCAGCAAGATCGTATTTTATGGACCATTATCCAGCTCTTTTCACTTGTAATAATATAATATATGGTATGGAACCACAAAACTGACAGTGTGTATCAATATTGCATAAACGCGCCTGAGAGTCAACGGGACAAATTGTAGCAGAAGATAGTGGAATGCACATTGCCCCCTAAACAGATTAGGTTGCAGCGGTCTTATTTGTTTAAGAATTCAATAATTATGACATTGTATTGTGTAATAATTGTTTGAACACACTGGGATTTTAAACCTCTAAAATATCCTGTGGTATATGGTGAAAACGGGTACAACTGTGGAAGATTGCGTAGGTATGTTTGCAATTTCGGGCACAGCTAGTTATTTCTACACTGGTTGGTTGTACACAAACCGGCAAACATTATTGTGCGTGATTAATAAATAATGACAATAATTAATTGTCAAAAAGTGATGCAATTACAGTACATTTTTACAGTATAAAATTTATAATTATTAAATAATATCATAATTTGTACCTAAATATATATATATTTTTTAATTATTTCTTCACAACTATATCAACATTGTACAGTGCAGATATCTCATCAAGCCCTGTTCCTAATGCGAATAGGGAACGTGAAGTGCATCCATGGATGTCGTTGCTCTCTTAACAACCACTACTAGAAATATGAACGGTCAATTTGGTCGAAGCGGTAGCTAACCGATACTGTCTGCAGGACGTTAACTTTTGACGTAAGTGTAATATTTATTGTGCATGTTGGAAGAAGATACGAGACTCACTATTTATGGACGTTGTGGGAGTGTTTGTATTCAAGCACACAAATGAAATTAATTGTTTTCTAAAGACAATAAGTTATAAGATAAATATATTATTTAGTGGTAAAATGTTTATTGATTACATACACATTTAGAGTATCATGCTATTTAGAAACAAATATACTGTATAATATACTAATTTACTATTAATTTACCATTAATGCTAGGAAAATATCAAACTCTGATAAATAGAGGTATAATTTGCTCATTTCAATCCAATAATGTACAGGAACTGTTAAATCAGTTTATTATTTATTTTGCATTCGTTTATTGTAATAGCAACGCAAATTTGCTGAAAACGATGTGTCTCTTCATAAACCTCTTTAACTTTAGTTCACATTTCCTCTTAATATAGTTGCAAATCTCGATTTTAAGAAAGGGTACAATTCGATAAGATTAGAACTACAAACATCAAAAGAAATCACAAATTTTTCATTAAACTTCTTGATCACAATAATTTAATAAATTATTTTTATTTTACCTTGCGTTTTGTGATCTAGCGTCCTTTTACGTTGACGACCTCGGTTTCAACTGCACTGAGTCATTTTTAAGTCATTTATATAAAAATCACACTACAACAATCACATTAGTTCAACAATTAAATAATTATTGTGAACTATTTAATTGTTGAACTAATGTGATTGTTGTAGTGTGATTTTTATATAAGTGACTTGAAAATGATTCAGTGCAGTTGAAACCGAGGTCGTCAACCTAAAAGGACGCTAGATCACAAAACGCAAGGTAAATTAAAAATCATTTATTAAATCACAAATAGTCAAAGAACTTATTTTACAATTTGTTATTGGTAATTTTTTTCATTTCTCTTTTATTTTCCCTTAGCCATGTGTTGTTTTAAAAATACTCCCTCCACACATTGTTTTTAAAACATTTAAGGAGTATTCATGTAAAATGTTAAGAAAATCGGACACAGCATCTGTCCGTTACTGAGGAATAAATACGGATGGATAATTCCGTTCCATATTTTTGATGAACTATGCCGAACGGCCAATGTAAAATTATTAATAGGACAACTAACAAAACGAAATATTGAAATGTTTTTTTTTACGAATATTCGAATTTAGATTATAACTAATTTGTATAAAGTTTTGAAAAATAAGAGATTTCATACCTACCATATTTATATATTCGTTATGTTTTTAATTTTAATAACCCTGTATCTTTAAACAGTGCATTGTAATTTGTTTAGTTTGTAAGTAAAATCAAATTATGATATTCAACCTATATTCCAAATTCGTAAAATTATTGTAAAAAGAGCAAATTTATGAGGACTTTAAAACAGCGCTAACGTGGGTCAGTATACACGCTGCATGGGTTAGGCAATTCTGTTATTGCTATGAATATTACAATTTTAGTTGATACCTACCTGAAACGTAATACTGTATATTCACAATATATTTACACAGAAATGATTAAAATTGGTAATTCCGTTGAAACTGTTTTCAAAACAAAAACATCTCCATTTTATAAGATTACTTCTTTATCAATATTTTAGGCCATGAAAAATGTTAAGAAAATTATAAAATATGTTAAAACATCATTTACTTTACTAAAATAAACAAGTTTATACATTTGTTATACAACTAGTTTGTTAGCTGACTTTAATGTTTGTAAATACAAATTAGAAATGTTTGATAAGTTACCTTTGTAAATAAACACAAAGTATTTGCAAAAATGTAATAAGTAAAATATTTGTGTTTAAAAGCAATACGGAATCTAGTTGATCATGATTTATAGTGTTAACAACCTCAACCTTTTCATTTCAATAATCTTGAATGATATAATAATATGTTAAAAGTATTTGTGAAAAGGTATCCATTGTCAGCTTGGTTAGGGATGAGTTTAAGTAGTATATACAAAAAGATTCATTCTAACTGAAACTGTAATTATAGAAAATAAGGTAGGTACTTTATTAAATATAGTCCAAGTTAAATCAGGACTACTAAAAAAAGCCAAATTTTATTTGCTTGTATAATATTAAATAAGATCAATAAATGCCATTGACATTATTGAATAAACGTGAGCTTCCAGCTTTATTGATATTATAGAATAATTTGTATTAACATACTGGTTGGTGGTTTTATAAAATTGCTATATACGAAAAATTGTATTTGTGGGGGAAAAACACTTGTCCTTCGAGATCCATTACAAATACAGTAATAACTTTTTCGTTTGTACTACACTTAACATGATTAAGTTTACTTGCTTTGTAATTGATTAAATAAAAGAATATCAATGTAAATAATTGTATCTAACCTACAAACGTAGAACATATTTAATTGTAATGACACTTAAAAACCTATAAAATTATAAACACTATCTCTTATTTTGTACAAAGTTGGTTTTCGACAACTCAGTTGTGTGTAGTTTTTTGACACCTCATTTTAAGTACTAAAGGGTAAGCATACGTATGAGGTACTACGCAACCCTTTCAACAAGGACATTAATCAAGCAATTCCGGTTTGTCTAGTTCTCTTTCTCTCTTTTAGCGCAAAACCTCCAACAGACTCAACCATCACCAATTCTCACACCACGAAGCTAGAGAGCTTTAATTTGGCGACTGAACAAAATACATATGTTTCGTGATTGAGGTGGTTCAGTCTGGATAGCTACTTTATTCTAATAAACAAGCATTTCAATTTATTCATTGAACAGCACTCAAATCGCATCCGTGAAAATTGGTTAAATAGACATTCAACCAATATGATTTACTTCTCGCAATTCCAGATGGTTGAGATAAGGTCCATTTGTTGCTTTAGTGGTAAATTAGAAAAGTTAAATTTCATCTGTATTACTTGCGTCTAAGAGATACAATGTTCAGTTATCACACGCATACAGAAGATATCGCAATTGTTTTATCACTATTTCCTAACATTAACTCCCAGAGAATAATAATTTTGACTTGAACTTAAAAAGCAATAGGTGTTAAAAGAATTATTTAGAGCGTGAAGATTTACTAACTGTATTTAATGAAAACTTTGAACACTTAAATATTGAATTAAATTGAGCCTTAAAGCTTGAATGTTACGAAGTTAAAAGTTTTAAAATTGGAAAAGTTGCTCCATTTTAAAAGTTTTGTCGGCTTTCCTTCCACCTTATCGTACTGGACGTAAAACTTAGATTTCACTGCTTTCACCATTCCATAAAATAACCACGTTTGACTTTCGTAAATACATTACAGTTATAAGTTATCCAACTACTATGCCGTCCAGTGTGCACCTGTCGCAGTGGTATGCGTGTTTTAATTTAATGCGTTAGTGTTATGTAAAAGTGTATTTCTTTTAATGAGTGGCAAGCTCTTCGGAGTGATATTGATCTGATGATGGAGTTAGGGCTCCGAAACAGGTAGTCTTTAATAACCATGAAAAAATGTCACTAGCTCTACAAAACTTAGGTAATTTTCAAATTATTGTGATTTGGTACTACAAATATGCAAATCAAACTTCTAAATATATAATGCGTTCAAACATGTTTATTTCAATTTCTGGTTGATAATTCTCCCAGTTGTAGTAAATATTCATTCTTTCAACTAAGTCTAAATAAACAATTTAGAAAAGTTGTTGATTAACTGAACAAGGCTGAAATGTACATGTTAAATTTACACCAGTTTCTCACATAAAATTAAGAACGGTTTAATATGATGACGGTTTATTGCTTCTGAGAATTTTTAAGTAATACTTTATATTTATTTTAATCAAACATCCCTTGTTCCTAGAATATACAGGGTGGAACAAAGTTAGTTTTAAACGTTTTATGTACCGGGTGTCCCACGAAGAGGTCCCTATTTTTGAATTGATATGACAGACGTATAGAGCGCGCTACAGGCTTGAAATTCTACAGTCGTGACTAACACATATGTAAAAGAAATACCCCTGAGTATCAGTTAATTCTGACTGATCCAAACAAAATGACGGAAAAACAAAAAACAACAAAATCAGAAATCGTATTTTAAGGGTAAACCTACTTTTATTTAGAATAGGAACAGCTACAGCTGTTTAGACTATTTTAAATCTATCAGCTGACTGCGTGTATCCACAACAATGAACATATTTGGTAATAAACATTGGCATTTGTTATTAAGTTGCATTGTAAAGTGTCTTATGTACCATGCCGTTTTCAACTGAGCAAAAAGTGAAATGTTGTTCCTGGGCTATTGCCTTTGAAAATGATTATGAAGCAATAAGGTGTTTTAGGGAAAGGTACCCAGGTGTAGTTCCACCGTCAAGGAAATCTATTCGTAAGTGGAAGACTATCCTACTAGAAACGGGGTCAATACAAAAAAAAAAAAACCATAGATCCTCCAACATAGAAAATGAAGAAATCGTATGTGCTGCTTTCATGGAATCTCCAAATACGCCTAATTCAGTAAGAAAGGTGGAATCTGCTACAGGGATACCGAAGTCATCTGTCCAAAGGTATGTCAAAAAGAACAAAATCAAACATTATAAAACTCATTTAGTTCACGGACTGCTTGAAGATGATCCTGACAGACGATTTTAATTTTGTTAGAAAATAATTGAAAAGACTGACGTAGATAGCAAATGGCATGAAGGAATCGTGTTTTCAGATGAAGCGACATTTTATCGAACAGGAACTGTAAACAGGCATAATTGTCATTACTATAACACAAAAATCCACATATCTTACAAGAAGAGAAATTAAAATCAACAGGTATAACAGTTTGGGCTGCTGTTACCAAGGATGGTGTTTTGTCGTATGACATATCCCGACAAACAATGACTGGAGAAAGGTATTCATCAGTTTTAAGCAATCACATAGTTCCTCATCTTTCTCAGCCTGAGATGAAAGACGTTTTTTTCGAACAGGATGGAGCTCCTCCGCATTATGCTAATGTGGCCAAAGCAGTTTTGGACCAAAATCTTCCTAACCGTTGGATAGGTCGTGGCAGCAGCTTCATGGACTGGCCCCCAAGGTCTCCAGACTTGACTGTTTGTGACTTTTTTCTGTGGGGCTTTTTGAAAGAGAAGGTTTATTTTCATAACATTGAGACAGACGATGAACTAATGAGGTTGATTGAAGAGGAACTGTTGTTGATACCTCGAGAGTTGTTCAGCAGAAAGTGTGACTGTTTTCTATTTCGTTGTCATCAGTGCATTGCGATCGATGGATATCAGTTTGAATAAGGTTTATGGATCAAATAGATTTAATTTATTTATGAGTTACTTATATCTTTAATTCCCTAAAGTTGTTTAGTGCTTAGTAACATCGTTAAAATTCAATAATTATGTTGTAACACTTAAGCAAATAAAACTGTTTTAACGAAAAGGTACTATTTCTTTGACATCCCGCCATTTTGTCCTAATGTGTCAGAATCAACTGATACTCAGGTGTATTTCTTTTACATATGAGTATGTTAGGACTGTTGAGTTTCAGGTTTGTAGAGTGTTCGGTGAATCTAATATATTATTTCAAAAATAGGGACCTCTTCGTGGGACACCCGGTATATAAAGTAGACACTAAATGTAGTAAAACTGTGTATTTAAAAATTTCCTATTCGAAAATTATTTACAACAGAAGTATTTTTGCATTTTTTTCGAAATTTAGTACTTTTATAAAAAAAACGCTAACTTTCTCAGCATATAAGAACTCACATTGATATTGTAATTTATTACATATTCGAATTCGCCATACAACTTTCAATAAAATAACCACGTTTTAATAATTTTGACTTAATTATTTGTTTGAAATGACTGTTAAAATTTAAACACTCATAAAACTGTATAGATTTTATTTGAGAACAAAGAAAATATTGTTAAAAACTTTGCCATTTAAGTAGCATTAAAAAAATGTGCTACACTTTTTGGTCCTAGGTATAATTTAATTGAAAAAATAACGATTAACTGAAGAATAGTAAGAATTTTAATAAGAGCATTATTACCAAGTTTATGTCAGGTTATCGCACACAATCAGCTGATAAAGCGATAATATGGTTGTTCTATTGCTTTACAGATATGGATTTTATTGTAGGTGCAATTGTTACTCTTAGGCTGAGTTGCACCAACCAGGATCAGTTTTGATCTAGGATCAAAGTTGTATTTGATCCAGGATCTAGAAAAGTTGTATTGGTTTCTATTGCACCATACCTGGATCAAATAATTGATCCGGGATTTACTGATCTAGGTATTTGATCCCGGTTGGTGCAACTCAGCCTTAGTGAATACATTTCTCGTTCTTTAAGTCTTAAATTTTCATTTTTGATAATGTGTTTTACATGTATAGTATTTTATAATTCTTATTATTAGTTTTGTCATTGAAGCTATATCAGGATGGCTGTTCTAACCGTGAGTATTCTGATATGCGGTTTGTTTAGTGCTTTGTTTTGTATAATGGAAATGATTTGGCCGCTCAAAGAGCATATAGGTTACGATTCCCCGAACGAAGAATTCCTAGTTCTCAAGTTTTTACAAGGCTTCATCAAAGATTAGTGGAAAACGGTTCATTTCAGAAACTGAAAAACGAGGTAGATCCGGCACAGAATATTGCCGTTGAGGAAAATATCCTAGACAGAGTGAATGAAAGTAAAGCAATAAGCAGTAGGCAAGTTGCTAACGAAATATTGACCCTAATGATTAATTATATTTTCAGATTAAACTAAAGAAGTACATAAAAATAAACTTATACTTTTTTAAGTTCCAGTTTTATTGTGATAAATACATGATAATATAGTGTACATTTTAATCTGCACACAGATATGACATTTTAATGATGTATCTCTTACAGTATAAACAGTTTGGTAATATAGTTTTCTGATCAAAAATTATTCTGGAAAATCAATAACTTCCGATAATAAGAAATAGTGTAATTGAAGCAAAATATAGTTCCAATGTTTTATGTTTCCTTCAGGGCAGACAATTAGATCTTGAAAGTAAATCTCTTGTAGATTTTTACACGGTACAATTAATCAGACATAATAATTGCCTAATTTTACAAAACATTTTGGAATAAGTACTTACAAATTTTGTTTAATGTTATTATTATAACAAAATGTTAGTTTATAAACAATTCTAACTCAGCCCAACACACCTTCCGTACAGCCCTGTTACCTGATACCATATCCTACTACCGTTATAAAAAAAACGAAAAAATTTAAGACCAGAAGTTTTCATGTCGAAATAAATAGTTATTTTTATTCCCAATTTTTTGTATAGCCAAATAGTATCTGGGAGTATTCAGTGTCTTATTTATGTCAAAAATAAATTTTATATTTTTAATAATTAAACAAATTTGAATAATTCATCTTTTTTATGTTTTCCTGTTTTATAAAAATTCCCTTTTGAAATAGGTTTTTATTTCACAACATAATTTTACTTTCTCACAATACTAAAGTATAGAGAAAACATAGTGATCGCAAAAAAAAATCGATGTTGAGATTTTTGTGGAAATATCCGTTTTGGGACCCCCTGAGTCCAAAAAAGTGGTTTTTGTACAAAATGTCTGTCTGTATGTGTGTATGTATACAAAGCTAGAGAGAAAACTATTCAATCGATTTAAAAAAAAATTGTAACAGACGTGTCAATTAGGCCTGTATTGATGCACGAAATAGGTTTGGAAACATTTTGAAAAATAAATCCCTTTTTGGCAAAAGAAAACCCCAAAAAATCAGTTATAATTTAAAAAAAAATTGCTGTAACGATTTTGATAAAATTTGGCTTATTTGTAGTTCTTAATGTACCCTACCATGTGCAAAAAAACCGCATCTTTAAAAAAATTCTCGTTTAGCTAATAATAATAATAATACACGATTTTTGGGGGTTTTGGGCCGAAAAGGGGGTTGTTTTTTAAAATTGTTCATAACCTTTTTTTCGTTCATCTATACAGGCCTGATTGACGAGTTTCGTGCAAATTTGTTTGAAATCGATCGAATAGTTTTCTCACCAGCTAATAATAATAATATTTATTAGTTAATATCTTACTTTATATCTTACTTTATCTTACCTCTCCTAAAATTATGAAGTCACAGTGAATCTGTTTAGTAAATTAAATGTGTTTGTGAGAAATATGTGCCAGTTCGTTAATATTACTTCATAAAAAATAAATTAATATTATGAGATTTCGTTTTAAAACTTAACATTTTGTATGCACAAAACATGTGTATTTTTTTCTGTTAAGGAATTGTTAGTCAAAAGTAAAAAATTGATGGCTTGAAATGGTGGTTGTGACGATATTGCAAATGGTTGTGTGATGTTTTAGATAGGTACTGTGAAAAATAAAATTGTTTCAACTAAAACGAGTTTATATTTTTAAGAAAATATTGTAACCAATAACCAGATCTATGTAACCTAAGACAATTTATTAGACTTTTGAAATTTAATCGAAGTTCCATTAAGTGTTCAAATGTTTTTGAAATTTTAGTAATTAATAATACGTTATTTACAATTTACATTTTTATAAATACAACGGTTTTCTCTAATATAATACAATCAAAACGCGTGTTTAAATACAATGCAACCATGCTTGCAACCATAAACGCTTCCTATTACAAAAACTGAAGTTTCGCAATATTTCATTTAAATTGACGATACAAATTAATTAAAAAGAGATACAACTAATTTACTCGAAACATAATCTGTAATTAATTGAAACATTTAAATAGGTATGTTTACCTTTCCAGTGTAATTTACTTGGCTATTTAAAATATTTATTTATTTTACTTCTAAACCAATTCTACAAGACACTGTGTTAAGTGAAGAAGTTAATAATTTACAGAGAGACGCTGTACAACCAGTTAACTGGAGTTTGCATATGGTTGGATAATTAACTAATTACGAGCTAGAACAGGAAGTGGTTAGCCATAGCACGTTTAAGGGTTGTTGAGAAGGGGTGGGAAATTAGTGTCTTATTATTAGCGTTAATCGATCCTCTCCAACACATACCCAGCCATGAAACTAATTAAATTCATCGACAGTTTTGAATAAATGTTTTAGACATCAGCTGATGTAAAACATAAACTTACTATTTAATGAAGATGTGCATTTCAAGGCAAATATCATCAGTATTGTTTATCATAATGTAACGTTTTACATATTGGATATCAGCAAAACCTAATTCTTCGTTTCTTTTGTTCTTTTCTTTATTTTATAATCCTGAACTAAAGATTACAATAATCTGTAAATTTATACAAATTTGTATTTTTGTTTCTATTTTAGAGAAGAAAATTTTAAATATGACATTTAACTGTAATCTATTGCTTTGTTTTGATAGTATGTAGAATATACATATTTTGCTTTCCACTCAACGTTTTACTTTAAACCAGTTGGACCAACGAAGGCGAAGGAGCAGAGTAACGTGCAAGTAAGCCGTGCTCAATTAATTACAAGTAGTCAGGAACCTTTGTACACAATTATGTTGAAGCTTAAACTATTGCAAATTATTACAAGCATGTTTTACTGAGCCTCTCCGTTCCTCCGGATATGGGATATTTAACACTTCAGTAGGATATGCAATAAATAATATTGTAAAAACAACTTTTACAAAGAGAGTTAGAAATAATTCGGCTAAGCAGCTAAACCGCTGACGTGAGTTGAGCGAATTTAAAAAAAAATGTTAATATGTTTTAGGGATTCAACCAACTATTTGGGAAATTGGTCTACTCACGAAAGCTGTGAATAGCTGACTACTTGTTCGAAATATATTATATTATTAGTAGAAACTAGAAACCCTTATATTCTCGGTCCTTATTAGATTTGCTGTCTCGGTTTATAGACTGATCCGGCAGTCGGCCTAGGATCAAATGCTGTACCCACGCTAAAACCCCCAAGTGAACTTAAACGGGGACTTTTATGGTATTTACGTTTTGATCGATTTTGGGTAATCAGCCGGGCTATAAGGTAGTGAAAAAAACCAAATGTTCAGAATTATCTCACATATTTATTTTTAAATTCAACTCGAAGAAAATTAAATCTAATAAAAAAAATTGGAAAACGGTTGACCCTAAAGGTCATCCATGTAACTTCCCGCTAAGTTTAATTACAACAAACACCATTTTTGGAAATTTTGAACAGCCATAACTTTTGAATGAATCATCCGATTTTTATGCGATTTGCGGCAATCGATGCTGTTTTTTAAGTCCATTAAAAGAATCAACAACAAATTTTTTTCAGATGAAACGTTTCGGAGAAATTGAGGAAAAACACTTTTTTATATTTTCTTTCGTTCACGATATCTCGCGAATGAATCAACCGATTTTTATGCGATTTGTAGCAATCGATGCAGTTTTTTGAGCCCATTGAAAGAATCGACAACAAAAATTTTTCCGATGAAAAATTTCGGAGAAATTGAGAAAACACACTTTTTTTGATTTTCTTTCGTTCGCGATATCTCATGAACGAATTAACCGATTTTGACCGGACTGGTAGCGATCGACGTCGCTTTTCAAGGTTAAAAGCTGATTAGATTTAGGAATTGATCGGTAAAGCCGTTTAAAAGTTATTCCAAAAAAACCTGATTTAAAAAAAATTTATTTCTTAGTTTTTTCGAAATTTCTAGGAAATCTAAGTTTGATAGAACTCTCTAGAACGCCGTTTGGTAGGATCCAATCGGTAAAGCCGTTCAAAAGTTATAAGCGGGTCACAATACTTACATACACACACACACACACACACACACACACACATACATACAGACAGGGTGACACCCTCTCGGGAGTGGTCAGGGAAGATTCCTAGGACCTCAAAACGTCGAGATCTGATGAATACTCGATTTTCGAAAAACGTTGTGAAACCAATAACTTCCCGATTTTAGAAAATTTTCAATTTTCTTAGCGGGAAGTTAAAAATATATATACATTATTTGAGGTCAAAAAACTTACTTCATGTTGTTGCATTTGATTGGCTAAAGAACTCGTCCGAGTGACTTAGAAACCAACGTGTGTACCAAATGTTGACATATATATATACACATATATATACATACATATAATGACATCCATAAACGTGTTCTGATGAACAATATTCAATAAATATTTGGATGCAGGATAACCATTAATAAAATGTTTGACTAACTGACAGCCAGTTAACCGTTAAATGTATGAGGTTTAATAAATTTATAAAGTCATATTACTCCATAATTTAAAACTCATTGTTTTGTATCCAAGTCACTGGTTATAATGAATAAAATTTATTATGTCCGTCTATGTGACTTTTATTATAAAAGTACTTTACTTACGGTACTTACTCCATGACGCGTTTCGGAACTGGTTCCATCATCAGATATCCCCCTGCTGAGGTCGTCATAACATTAAAATAAATTATTAAAAGAAACATAACACATACTTATACACGCGCACATCAACACAAAACACA
>JAGFPH010002683.1:32436-44739 GCA_018207615.1 Philaenus spumarius | reverse complement strand
GCTGACACACTTTGGTTGCAGTGTGTATGCCTAAATACTTGGGAAAAATGCAAATTTCCGAAGTTAAGGTGTAGTCACAGTTTGCTGTAATTAAAATCCTCAACATGCGATAACCTAACCCAATTAACCGTCTTCATTCCCGCTTACTACCTGTCTGCTCCCCATCTACTAATCCCATTCTTCAATCTATGTCTGCTCTACATCTCTACTCCTCATCTTCGTTCCTTAATCCTGCTCATCAATCTCCTTATTTATTCTTAGTCTACCTACTCCAAAACCTAATGCATCTACTTCATGTCATAACACCCCATGAACTCTCTCTTTACATTATTCATTCCTCTCCTACTAGTGCACTAATCTTCATCTATTTCCAATCTTCTCTCTGTCTTCATTCCCCGTGTAATCTCTGTTCATGGGGATTTTCATTACACGTTTACTCCCCATATTCATCAACATCTTCATTCCCCGTTTACTCCCCATTTGTTTACCACGTTTAACTTATTCTCTATTTTTGGTCCATGTTTACTTATCATTTGCATTCCCTGTTTACCACCTGTTTTCATTTACCGCTCACATCCCTTCTTAATTTCATGACAAATCCCCGCTTGGGTTCGAATTTACCATATGACCCTTCGCCAACAGAATGCAAGAATAAAAACAACACAAAAAATAGCCTGAAGTTCTAAAGTTCTTTAGTCACAGTATGTTTACCTGTACAGATTCAACATTTAACAGTAGAATTTAAAACGAGGCCGTGTTCTGCAAAAATATCAGCCAAAGTCGTATAAGTTGTCTACTCCCAGCAGTTTTAGTCTACTTTCCATTATCATTTCCAGCCTTATCCCAGTCTTTATTCCCCTTATACTCCCAATCTGTATACGTACACACGCCGTCTTCATTTTCCGACTACTCCTGGCCTACTACCCATCATCATTCTTCATTGCCATCTACTTTCCCACCTTCTATTTCCATTCCACATCTACGTCCCAGTCTCTATTCTCCATCCACTGCTTTTCTACTCCCGGTTTCTCTCCGCATAGTATCCGTTTACTCTCTGACTTAATTTCCTGTCTACTTCATACTTTCATAAAGATGAACATAAATAACAATTCCCAATACATATAATATAAAATACTATGTTATTAATACATTGGGTTATCTGGTTTTTATTACTTTCCCTCACAGTAAATTCAACATTTATTTATAAGACACTAATCACACAATAAACTAAGATTTTCCTTCCCTGCTTTCATTACTTTGGGAGAAGAACAAGTTTAAGATACGTTTTCATATTTATTTTCGTTGTTAATATGGTTTGTACACCTTCAAATATATATATGAAAAGTATTACCTAACCGAATGAAATATCTTGAAAGTTTTATAGAATATAAATCATACTTAAACATTGAAATATATATTGTATAAAGTTGCTGCAATAATATTAATAATTTGGTGGGTATTTTTCGTAGATGTTTGTAAGCAAGAATAAGAATAACCAATAACACATACCATTATATTATCGTTTATATCCTAAGTAGTTGTTTTGTCTACGTCGATTATGTCAGTTAGTCAATCAGTCAAGACAAAGCCAATTATACATTTATAGATTTAACTAAAAACAATATTTTATAAATCAATAAAAGTTTGATATTACAATATTCTGCATTGTTTACCTATTTGATATTATTTTACAAAAAAATAGTGTTACTAGCTACCTTCAAAAGTGTTTAGAGGTTAGTAAGGCACCACCAAAATAATTAGATGTTTTTTTTTCAGTTTCGGAGGAAAGTAAATAATTACTACCATTCAAAATTAAATGGAAAATATTCTTGACATTTATTAGATCTGCATATCTACATAGGGAAACTACTTAACAGATTAATATCGACCACCCAAACAAATGATGCTCTTACAGAATAAACATTGATAAAAATATAAGATTATTTTATTTAAAATCCACAAAATGTTATTAAAAATACACATTCCAAACCTAGTCTGAACTGACAAACTAATGTGGCTTTATTGCTGATGTACCCAATACAATATTCACTTTTAAACATTTTTGTAATATTATTAATGTCCCATAAGTTGTGTCTTAGAATAAAACTACTAGTTCTGTGAACAGTATACCTCGCTCGATGAAATAACAAATGTGGTTTTGTGCTTTGGTTAAAAATAGTGTGCCAGTAAGGAATTAAGCATAAGGTTTAGCCAGTGAAACATTATTTACAATTGCCGCGATTCCGAGATTTCTAGTTCTCGTTTTTATTTCTTTTCTTGAGCTTAAACTGCTAAAGATTTTCTTTTAGAGGCATTGTGTTTTATTTAGGTTAATAATGCGTAAGATAGCTAAAAATATCAAGTTACAGAGGGACAACATACAATTAAACATATAAATACTAAATAACTCAAACTTAACAATGTACATAAGTTAACTTAAGTTCCATATCATATTCCAACATTACAAATAATGAAAACAAACGATGTTAAAACGTTGTGATAGTGATCTCAACCCATGTACCAACACTTCCCACGGTGTCCTACGGTCATTTTTTGTATGTCCTTTATCGCCGCGAGGTTTCATTTGTTTCACCTCATTTTGTAATTCAAGTAAAGCTAAATACTTTTATGAAATTTACAATGATAATTTACAGGTATACAGTTCAATTCTTTGATTTATCCTCTACACTTTCTTATAATAATATGCCATTTTTGGGCAAATGATATATTTCTAAATCACTATTCAAAACAGGCCTAGTTTTGTTAGCAGTCTTGTAGTAGGAACATAAAAACTGGGGTTTTCAAAATAAGAAATTTGAAATTGATAAATATTTTTATACAATTCTATTTAGAACTAAATTACGAAACTTTTTTACATTAATGAAAACAATAATGTTTACTACTTTTTATGCAGGCCTAAAGTTAGACATTTTCTTTTCGTTACCGAACGTGATTGTTTCCTGAGCTAATAACCTTCTTAATTTTACTTCAATATTTTTTTTTACTGGCATATATGAATTCTTTAAACCTTTATCTACAAAAAAGCTTTGGAACACTTTTGAATTGGTTTAGAATAAACGTATAAAAACTGGTTGAAATACAAAAACTTGGACGATTTTTAACAAATTCGAAGTTTATGGCCATTTTGTGAGCTTACCGTTAGAGATACGGAAAAAAATCATGAATACAATTTTGTTTAACATTTTATTTTATTTTAGATAAAATGTTATTAGTTTTTAAATTCGACTTACGGTTAAGCCACAAACTGGCTTTGGGAAAAAGCTTACACTGAGAGAAACTGTCCGGCCGCCATTTTTATTTTATTTAAGGGGTTAAAAATGAAAAATAGAAAATACCCGTATATATTCAAGGCTCGGCCTAGGAATAAGGAACATTCATGCAAAAAATCATCAAAATGGGTTAAGGCGTTTGGCCGTAATCGTGACACAGACACACAGACGAAATACCGAACGGTCGAGTTAAAACGGAGACCTCGCTTACGCTCGGTCAATTATTTATTGTAATTTTTTAAGATTCAAAATGTATAAAATACGAATCATTTTACAACAGCTTTATTTTTCTCAACTATGCATAATACATATCTGTTGAACAATGTACATGAAACAAATAATGGATTTAGCCTGTAACTTAAAGAACTGATACGAACTGTATCAACTAAAATTCTAAAATGGGTATGACAAAAATATGTATTATAAAAGTCAGTGAGGAACTATTGACTGAGTAAAATCTAAATAAATGATTAATATTATAAACACTACTTACTTGTAAATATGTTTTAATTGGTATTCTTTCCTTTTGTCTTTAAACATAATTGGTTGATTTCCCCTGTAGCAAATTGAATCCCACCTACTCTATTTAAAATTAAAATGGTGCTTGATAAAAAAAGTGGCTGCTTTGAAAACTTTTGAAAATAGATTTTTGTTTAGTTTATAATGAAAGCGATAATTACGAGTGATAATGAAATGGCAGATTTTTGGATGGATGTTCAGCAATTCGATTGAATCAAATAGCTTCTTTTATAAACGTCTGCAATCCTTACCATCAATCCGTTGCGTGGGTGTAAAAATAGTTAGAGATATTTTATTGTCATTTACGCTTAATGTTTAAATTGCTATTTGAAATTAAAAATGAGTAATTTGGTTTAACACATATGAATCAAATGACATCTGCTTGATACGAAAGCAATTGAATGAATCCGTATTATCTATGTCCGTTTGTTTTTGTTAAAAAAAATCTAGTTAGACTAATTAAAGAACGTTTATAACGCAATTAAATCGGATGCCAGTAACTAACTATAGTTGACTGGGTGAGTTCCTTTAACCACGATGCCACAGTGACATAATTTTATACACTAGTACGAAATAAACTGCTGACTATTATTTAATAGGAATTATTTATTCTGGAGCTAACCAGAGTTTTAGTGGAAATTTATGGAAATGTACACTAACTTAGGTTGTAATTGTAACGTGCCATGCAAATTGTAAAATATAAAAAAACTGCAATTTTATCTGTGTCATATACGCAAATCAACAGTGCCGATTTTATGCTAACCATCATTTAGGGTAAAACGTAGATTCCCAAAATAAATATAAAACATGTTTTGAAACTATGAAAATATCTTTTTATTTTAGAAAAATCTTATAAACATTATTTTTCTTTGATAAAGTTTTTATTTACAATTAAAATTGGTCTAATAATGGAAAAGACATAAACTGTAAGTATTAAAATATTTAATTTTAAAAATATAGTCCAATGTACGCAAATTAAATGTTATTATTTTTTTAAATATTTGGTATAAACATTAATAATTTTAAACAAATATTGGATATACGAAATGTCTTGGTATGACTTAACAATCACGATCCCCATATCTGTGGTTTATTACTGATACTGTGAAAGGCGTCTGTCCAAAAGTACAAAAATTGCATTGATAAACTAAAAAGCAAAAAAACATAAACAAACAAAAAAAAATACATAAATAAAAATAAAAACCAGTTTATTATCAACACAAGTAACTATTCCAAAAGCACAACATATTTATAAAAGTGTAAGAATGAGGAACTAGGCCTACAATACATTATTTAATATTTGTACGTTACATTGTATGTGCTTTAGTTAAATAAAAAAATAGTTTAATTGAACCACAATCAATTGTTAGTTTTGCCATGTTTAAGAATCCACCAATAATTATGTTGTGGACTAGGCTGATTGTGTATTACAATTAATTGTAATGAACTATATTTTATTTCCATAATAGCTTACTTTCAAACACAGTATTATATTTAAGAACAATCTACGTTGAAAAATATAAGTTTTAATGCAAAGGATTTTTTTTAAATAAAATGTTTAGACATAAAATAATTAAATATGTTCGAATATAAAACTCAAAATAATTTTATTATTCCTTCCCAACAATTTTGCCTTCCCCTTAAAGCATTTTTTCAAAGCTGTATAATTCGGTGCCTATAAAAAGGAAATTTATGAACTAATTTTTTTATTGTAGACAAAAGTCTATATTTTAATCGGACAATTTCAAATTTTCAATATCTCATATAGTTTTTGTGAAAACAATTTTAAACGGTTAGGACTATCTGTTTAGATATCTATGTTTTGACGACGAAATCAATCAAGTTTGAAAAAATTTGCTAAACTATATTCTGAAAGCAACAAAAGAATTGATAAAAGAACACTCGAACATAACGTAAATCAATATCATGGAAAGATAAAGAGAAACTGCCGGATTATGAGTGAATGTTTGTAACTGTATTGAAGAGTCGATATTCATAACCGAGCTTTTTTATTTCTATTACCTAAATTCTCATATAATGACCCAAATGGTCTTTGCCAGTTCTAGACAATAAACAAGGCACTTGAACATATTAAAGCCGCATGAGGTTCGTCTCGCCTTGTAATTACGTGATGTTTCTGGTGCCAGGGTTCTTTGAGTAAATCATTAAGTAATTTATCATTCACGCACACACAAACTTCTTCTTGATTTACAGCAAAGGGGTAATTTACGACACTCTATTTATTCTAATCCAAAAAACACCAAGTTTTATTACACTCTCTCGTAATTTATTTGCTCATAAACTGATACATACAAAATAAATAATATAGTTTTATTTATACTATCGATTAATTAATCAACAAATAAGGTTTTACTATACATTTTACATTGAGAATTGCATATAGTTTACTGATTTCCATAACTATGAAATCATTGTTGAACATTTCAGCAAGATTTTTAATTTACATTATTTTCAGATAAGTAAAAATTATTAAAAATCGTATGTGAACGTTTTCACTCAATTTATAGGAGATTGGTTTCGTTAAACATTCTATAAATGCTATTCTTTTTTGTTTGAATCGTATCACATGAATTATTGTCTTTCAAATCCGTGGTTTTATTTAATATCTCACTAACACTAGAATAGTAAACATATTCATGTATTATTCCTAAACGGAAGGTTTTTTCATTTGGTTTAAATATCATAACACACATTAGATTATACTAAACACTTTCTCAATAAAGTTAAATTTCTATTTCTCAGTCTGTTAAATTGAAATTAAAGTTATTATTTATTATTGATGGATGATCAATTTATTACTACTGATTATTTACCTTCTTTATGTGTTAAAAATCACAGTGCAATAATAAAATTGTAACTAATAAATTATGGAAAATGTCCTAATAATTATAAAATTTTAGTTTTTTGTTCTCATTCTGTACAGCGTAATTTATACTTGAAAACTTAATTAAATCATTCAATTTATAATTTGAGTTAAAACAAATAATTTGGAAACATTTTGATATCCTATACCTGACTAAAAAGTATTTTTTTACAGAACATAGTAGGTCTATACGAAATGTGTTTATAATTCTCCATTTTAATATTCGTCTTTAAAATAAAAGTTATCTCTTGTTATGGTAGTCTCAAATTTTAACCAACAGCATCTTCTGAAAAAAGTGTCTTTGAATTATTGGATCAATTTTTTCAAGCAAGAAAATAAGTCAATCTGAGAATGGTATCAAATGTTAAATGTGATAATCAACAAAAATCAACTTCTATTTACTACAATTCCACATTATTTGCATTTATACATTTATTATACACAACATATTTTAAATTAAGAAAACAATTTAAACTTACAGAAATTTTATATATGTTTTTGACTACTTAAAATCTTCATGTAGTCTCTGTTAGCTCTGTTACTGCCACAGTCTATATTCTCCCGTTTTTGAGATCAGCAACACTTCGAGAAGACTCTATATAAATATTTTGCATTTAAATTTCTAAGAAATCTAGCTGAGTTATGAAAGAGAACCTTGGCTTACAGGAAGTCACCATCGTGCAATCGAGGTTTTTCCATATCCTATTTTAGTTTAGGAAATAGATAGAACTCAAGCCTTTCCTAGTGAATGGTTAATTAATTGGCTTAAATGAAATTAATGGAGTTTTTGAAAATAATGATCCACTCGACCAAGCGTTCAGTCATACATAACGTTTTTAAATATACTACAGTATTGTTACTATTAAAACAGTTTTGTCTTGCAGGTGATAGCTTGTCGTGTTTTGAAACAAACTTTCTCAGAATGGTGGTAGCTGTTTAAGATTTATAAAACCATAAGACGCCTCCTCAAGTATTTAGTACTGATATTACACATCTACGGCGATATCAAATCAGGGCATAGTGAACTAATTGGTTTTACAGTAAAAACTTGATGTATTCAATAATATATCACAAAAGTTCAACTTTACTTTTGTATACGCGATTTATATTTTCCCAGTACATGTAATAAAACATTTAAAGCATGAATATTGTAGGACTCTTTCGTAGCAAAGAAATAAAAATATGATTCGAATTGATTACATATTGCCAAATCATGCTTTGTCAAAATATTACAGAGTTTTAAGGTGTAATATTCAGTTTATGTAGATTCGGAAAATACATAAATATTGTTTCCTGTTGAAGAGATTAGCTTATTTAAATTATTCAGTTTGTATACAGAGTTCTTATAAAGTCACTTCCCCAACCCCCTTTAACTTTTGTGTTTTGTTAAAACAAACAAATATCCTTTGGGGAACGATACTAACCTAACCCAAAGTATCTTTTGAAGCAATAGGAAATTTTGAGTGTCCCTTAAAAATGGGGGATTTTGGGGAAACTCGAAATTTTTAAATGGGAAGTATGGTCATGTGATACCTCATTTTAAAGGACTATTTAAGACTAGGGAAATGACATAAAGAAAATAAAAATCGGACCACCCTAAACAAAATGGTGGCCCTAAAAGTGTTGAAATAAATCGACATAAAGTTGCTAATATCTCGAAAACGAAGAGTTTTTAGAAAACATTTCAAGAGACAAAAAATGTTTATTTCAAAGTGCTTGACCTAAAAATGTTTACTCATCAATCTTAGAAAATTGTGTACAAAATAAAATTTACAAAATCAATTTGAAAGCAATTATTTAGGTCAAGCAGTAAAGAAATTACGATGTGGAGTGAGACTCCGCTCGCGGCCTACAATACCATGGATGTATGGCTGGTTATTGGGTGTTTAAATAATATTTGGTTTTAAACTGTATAGTTGTATAAATGTAGTTATTGTTAATGTAGAGTTCATATACAAAGATATATAAGCAAATAACATACATCAACAAAGACAAAATACACTGAACTCTAAAAAATCTATGATCCGGTGAAAGAATCCACACGTTCTGTCTAGGGTTAAAGAGAGCTGTGTACTGCGGATTCAAATAAAAAAAATGTACAACAAAGTAGGACTGGCTCACTAATTAGCTTGGGTTATCATTAAAGTGTAATTACACACGTTAGTAAAACGTCGCATATCTTAACAAACTGCTGGCTTGTTACTTGTGGAAAGATCTAATTCGACCAAATTTAAATACTCAAATTATTTAAACCAACTTAATTGTGTGTTTTTTTTTTTATTACAAAAGCTGTGACCAATATAAACTAGGCAAATTTATTAAAATAACATGACGATTATTACTTAAATAATTTAGTGTTTTTTTATATGACATAAATTAATACAATTATTGTAAATCTTTTAAAACATGTTCCTTTTAAAAGATATAATAAACTACTTTAGCAGTATTAAAGGGACCAGCTTCAGTTTTTGTTAGAACGTATAACTGTAAGACATTATTTACTTCTACTAACTCTACGGTCTACTAAGCGGAGACGTTTAACACCTAATTACCTTTATTGTTTGGAAAACTAAAAATTTCTGTATTTTTGGTTTTAATTAATTTGAACCTACTATTTACTGCAACACATATTTCATACAAAAAATAGTGGCAGTGTACATCAATGTATAACCTACTGCGTCACAATTATGTAAGCTAAGCGAGGATACAAGTTTGAATTTGATGCACGCAGATATCTCCCTATATAATAGTCAAAATTAATTAATATAGGCCTACTACTCTTATTATAGAGCATAGAACTAAACCAACTGTAGACTATGACTAATAGATCGCATTTCTTATCAGTTTAATATTATTAGTGAAATTCCATAGGGAAGCTGAGCTATTGCAGTCCTCTTATGGCGAGACCTAATCAGGTCAATGTGTACTGAACACGGTCCTCAGAACACATTGTATTGTGTCCTTAAGGCTCGGCTCCCTACATTCAAAACGGCGAAGTTGGGTACCAATTTCAATGTTAAATAACCAAAACATACCTTCACTATTAATAAGCATATTTGTGTGTTGTTTTTGTCAAAAAACGAAAATTGTATTTTTTTCTTAAAGTAAAATAGATTTTTGGTGTTGATTGCTAAGTTATCTCTTGTTGCAATTGAGTAAACAATTAATAAAGTTTACTATTTTTTACTATTTATACCATACGTTTATGAAAACAATAAAACAGTTTTTGAACATGTATTTAGCAATCAACATCCGCATATGACAGTACTTCACAATGAAACCAAATTTTTAAATTACTTATTCTGTAGCATTGCTCTTATGGGAATAACATTCAATATGGTGGGTAGGGTAACGCCCCCTTAAAAATTTTAGTACAATATATTCACGTATTCACACCCTAACGGCTGCAGTTTACCTTCGATTTGGTCCATTTTGGTTTTCTAAGTTGCTCTGACGAGTTCGTTAGCCAAAACCATCAAACCACCAGAAGCACATTTTTCTTTTTTTTTAATATTTTTTACTGTATTTACACTTTTTGGATATTTATGTAAAACTAACAAATATATAATATTATTAGGCCAATGTTTTTTTTTGTGCACGACATTATAACTCGTCTGGTTAAGCTAAAATCGATTTATACGATAAAATACAAAGAAAGGTCGAGGTGCCAACTTACAAAGCGAGTTTTATCCACTACGAGCGGAAGGAACCCGCGCGTGAGCCGGAATCTGATGTGCAAACAAATAATACTTATAAATTTCGTACACGAAGGCACATATTCAAAGTCTTCGTAAATAGACCAATTTTAAAAATAGTTGGTTGAAACCTTGAAACATAATAAATAAACTTAATTTTGGCAATTCGCTTAACTCACGTCAGCGGTTCAGCTTTGTGATAAATCCTTATATATAATTCTGTAAGCGAAATTTTAGATTCAAAATTGTGGGAATTTGGTAAATCGGAGGATGATGGGAGAGGTATCAAATTAAAGGTATCTATTCAAGGAACGGGGGAAAAATATAAGTTTTTTCTAAAATTAAAAACTAAGAGGTTTTTGAGGTCCCCGAAAAACGAAAAATCCCAATAATAAATACATGAGAATTTAAAAACATCTGGTTTGTTTACATTAAAACATTTGGTATTAAATAAATAAATTAATAACCTAAAACAGCTGATCTGCAGTTTACGTTAAAACATTTGGTATTAAATAAATAAATTAAAAACATAAAACAGCTGTTCTGTAAAATAATATGACAGTTAATGTGAATTATATTTTTATGGCCTAAAATGATAAATAAACACATGTATTTACATTTATTACCAGAGCAACCGATTGAATAAAATAACAGATAATGTAGCTGTTTGTTCCAATATTTCCATTAACAGCTGTTTTAAAAATTTGAAGCAATTATTTTTGTATTTCTAGCTTTTAGGTTAGGGTTTTAAAGTGTAGACCTGAGCCTTGCTGGTTATTTTAAACATTATTATAACTGCTGTTATCAAATGTAAGAAATAATTTGATGTGAACATTTATCATTATTTATCATCTTAGTTTTGAGGTTATTATTAATCGTACAACTTTATTATAAATAAAACATAACATTTGTTTCTAGAAGGTTCCATTGGGGGTTGGCGTGCGGAGCACGAAGGGGTCTCCCCTAGTTATTTATATTCACTTATTTAACTCTAAGTAAATGATAAACCATTTTAAAGTCGAGAAAGCTAAATTATAAGTTCACATTCTGGCATGGTTCCCATCTTTGGAAGTAGTACATTTGTAATTTAAAACCAAGTACAAGAAGTATATAATTTTTTATTATAAAAAATTTGGAAAATGGTTGATCCATGTAACTTCCCGCTAAGTTTAATTACAACAAACACTATTTTTGGAAATTTTGAACTGCCATAACTTTTGAATGAATCAACCGATTTTTATGCGATATGCGGCAATCGATGCAGTTTTTTAAGTCCATTGATATAATCAACAACAAAAATTTTTCAGATGAAAAGTTTCGGAGAAATTGAGGAAAAACACTTTTTTAAATTTTCTTTCGTTCACGATATCTCGCGAATGAATCAACCGATTTTTATGTGATTTGCGACAATCGATGCAGTTTTTGAAGTCCATTGAAAGAATCGATAACAGAATTTTTTCTGATGAAAAATTTCGGAGAAATTAAGAAAAAACACTTTTTTATTTTCTTTCGTTCACGATATCTCACGAACGATTTAACCGATTTTGACCGGACTGGTAGCGATCGACGTCGCTTTTCAAGGTTAAAAGCTGATTAGATTTTGGAATTGTTCGGTAAAGCCGTTTAAAAGTTATTCCAAAAAAACCTGATTTGAAAAATTTTTATTTCTTAGTTTTTCGAAATTTATCAGAACCTACCGGTCCGAATTAGTTGAAATTTTCAGGAAATCTAAGTTTGATGGGACTCTTTAGAACGCCGTTTGGTAGGATCCAATCGGTTAAGCCGTTCAAAAGTTATAAGCGTGTCACAATACTTACATACACACACACAAACACCCTCACACACACACACACACACCCACGCACACCAACACACACACACACACACACACACACACACACACACACACACACAC
>JAGFPH010002683.1:0-15554 GCA_018207615.1 Philaenus spumarius | reverse complement strand
AAAAAAAAAAACAATATTAAATAAATAAGTAAGGTAGTGGGTCAGTTTTCCCTCAACACCAGTATTTGCATAGCTGGTTACGTAGTTAACTATTAAACAATTGTAAACCTCACTTTTTAAAGTGCAAAATTAATCGGTCTTAATTGGAACTTAAAGTGAAAATTGGAACTTTTTACTTTGGTTACCTGTTTTCTGCTAAAACTATCTTGCAAAGGGCAACGGTAAACCCGAGTGCATTAATATGCATTGCTGAAAGCGGTATTCTATTTCACTGAGAAGCGTCAAAGTACTATAGGCCTAGGCAACTAATGGATTAATGTTAGACTTTGTAATTGTATAATTTTCACAACTACACGGTTAGATAGAAAACTAACCTGAACAAGCAAATTTCCTCTTGACTTTTTATTTTATGTAATATTACTTTTTTGATATATTTTCATTGAAAATGTTTAAATGGATGCCATTTGAAACATGTTATTGCAATAAATTAATGAAATTTTTCAAACTTGGTCTTTAAATTGATTATTAATCGCGGAATTTCAACCCAATGGGTTAAACCGTTCTAGCATACAGCTGTTAGAAACGCTTCTTGACATATGTTTAAAGGACATTTAAAAAAAAATTTCATCCATATGACCATTCCCTGAATTATATAAGCGCATTACCTAATTACCTTGTATACGAACTGAAGAAAAACTACAGTTACATAGTAATGATAATTGCTCTACATTCATAAGCTTTTTGTCTGATTAGTTCTAGTCTTCTACTTGTTTGCTTCTAGTTATCTTTAGATTGGTGTACCATATTATACTAGTCCACTAAACTTACCTGCTAATTAGTTTTATTTTGACTTGAAAGCCATCATTGATAACAACAGCTAATAACTCTCAAATAATTGTGTTCTATATGTTAATAAATCGGTATAACAAAAATAAATTATAGAAATATAAACAATTCATCAAGTTGTTGAACCAACTTCAAATACGACATACAAGTATATATTTTACAAAACCATTTGATTTCCTTTTGATTCCTTACCATACGAATAATATATTATGATTTGAAAAAATGCGAGATTCAAAACTGTAGCTACAATTCTAATCAAAACACTTGCCTTAGGTCTTCAGTGCTTGACGCCATCGGCAAACATTCAAGTGCGACGGCTAGTACACAACAGAAGTTGTGGGATACATGGCAACATCGGGTGGCATGGTGTCAATGAAATTTGTTGACTGTTGTTCGTATCCTTGTTTTGTGTGTACGGTCAACAGTGTTGTCAACTTTAACTACTTTACTAGTGTCGCAGAGTCAACCAATAAATTTCATCGTTAGGTTATAGTTTATATTGTTTGCTCATATTTTATTATTATTAGTAGGTATGCTTATATTAGAGACTGAATTTATATGCATTTACTTTTAAATATCGCACCGTAACTGCAAGCCTTACCGATGGTTGAATAGCAGAACTACAGTTCTTATTGATTTTGGAGAATTTAGTGGTTACAACAACAAAAAAACACAGAATTTAAAAATCAGATTTTGATGATCTGAAGAAATTGGGGAACGATCTACCACCGCATCGTTCAAAAGTATCTGAGACATCAAGATGTTGTCTTTCTGTCTTTTTAATTTGTTGGCATTTGAAATAATGACGAAAGCAGCACAAGTACCAGCACTAGTATTCCATTATTATTTACACAAAGCTGAGATTAGTTGAGGCAGGCAACACTGTTGACAACATGTATCCAGATACAAATACCTGTGCCAACATCACATTTTCTTGCCCAGTCTGTACTTACCATTAGTTTCTGATCAGAATAACAACCAATGGATCGCTGCAAACACGCACTGTAATAACATGATCGGTTGTATAGTGTTACCGCAACTATCTTATAGTGATGTCGCAGTGCACGAAAAATGTATGGTACAAGAAAATATTCAGTTACATGTGTGAATTTAACTATGTGTAACCTAGTTCTGTGACATGTATAACGTTCTCTTAGAATTTTATGTCATCAAATGGCAACAAATTAATGTCCCGAAATAACTATTTGTAAAATTTTTTTCATTACTTAAATGTTGTTTTGTCTATGACATTGATAAACATAAGGAAGTAAATACTTTTTCACAATGTTATCACTGCTACAATAAAAATGCTTATTTCATTGTAAACATTTCCCTACAGATAATATTACTTTATTTACTTGACAAAATACTTCCAACATTTCCTTGTGGCATTTTTACGAGGAAACTTTGTTAAAGTTTAGAATTATTGGCCGAGGAAACAACAAATAAAGTATTGCGTAGGCTTTACGCTCTTCCAAAGTCAATAAAAAACTTGTTTACAGTTCCATAAATGGATGTTTACAGTTTTGATTGAACTAAAACAGTAATTTTGTAACTCAGTTTAATAATGTGTTGATTGTGTAGATTCTTGTATGTTAAAATACATAACAAGAAATAGATAAATGTTACTCAGCAGAAACACTTAATGATCTGACTCTTTGTCTATTGGCATTGTAAGCAGCATTGGCCTAGTTCTTATTAAGATGTAAAAAACAATTCAATTTAATAACATATCTAAAAGGTTATGACGTTACTATTACATTATATCAGTTCGAAAGTAGAACTTTGTAGTTAATTGTTAAATATCAGGCAAAATTTAAATGACTAAAAAATAATTTCAGGTGGATATAACTTCTTCTGACTGTAAACTTTACCAACAAAACCAAAGTAAAACACCCATTGTTAACACTTTAACCGTATCATGAATTTTCAATCACTAACAGTATCATCCGGTCTCTGAGACCAGCAGTATTTTTCATCACTTAGGTCAAATTTTTACTTGAATACCAAGATTTATTTCAAATTATAGTTTAATATATGCATGTATTATATGCAATTTCTAACTACAGTGCTTAAATTTGATGTCTTTGTATAGTTTTGTAAATAATTTGTATTCATGGGAATAGAAAACAAATCGTATATTTTTGTAAATAATTTGTTTATTATATTTTTTTTCAACAAAATTTTTATTACAGAATAAGCGACAGTCAAATGTCTTTTAAAATTGGTATCAACTGAAAAAAAATTTTGTTAGTCCAAAAGTCAAATCTTTGTAGCACAAGAAGTGCACACTTTCCTGCTGCATTCCAGGCATATTGGCTGGTCACATTTTATGCATTTGTAATTTGTCTTCTCCTTTGATGCTGGACACTTGGAGCAGGTTTTCCTTTTTTGTAGCTTGTCACTTGGGATGCAGCCATCTGGGTTTTGAGGATCTTCGTTTCCAACATATGCTTGTATGGTAGCCCTGATGTCACGTAGTAGGTTTGGTATTTATAACCGTCTGGTCATAGGTGGCTTTATGAGCTCCATTACTAGGTCTCGTACGAATAGGTATCTAGTCACAAGAGGATTACCTCAAAATGAAAGGTACAAGATGAAGGAGTTGATTCAACTAATATCTAACATTTGATAGAATATTGCGAGGAGCCATCTTCTGGTTCTTCGACTGGACGAATATATCGCACATTTCATGTCTAGCAAGTCCACCCCTGCTTTCGTTTTATTGTAGTAACAAACCATTTCAGGTTTGTTTTTTCTGTCCCCTGTTTCAATATTGTGGTGCATTGATGAAACCAATATTACTGAATTATTCTTTTTAGGCACAACAGAAAGCAAAGTTGTATTGCCTGCAAATCCATATAGGGTTGACCCCACTTTTCTGTTTGGAAATGGTAAGAATTCAGGAGGTATTTCCCTTTTATTTTTTTTTTATAGTAGCCACATACGTTAGTGATCGATCCCTAAGTGCATCAACACACTCAATAGAGGTAAAATAGTTATCCCCTGTAACATTCCTGTTTGTATTTTCAATCCCCTTGCATAGTCGAATAACAGATTGTGTTGGTTTGCTAAGTTGTTGTTCTTCAGCGCTTAGTCCGATGTTATAACTATTTTTCCCTTTGTATATGTAGGCATTTGCCAAATATGAAGATGAAGAATCTGTCAAGCACATGATTTTTATTCCATATTTTTTGGGTTTTTTGATCATATAAACCCGAAACGGACATCGGCTACGAAAAGGAACCAACATTTTGTCTACGGTGACATTGGGTCCAGGTAGAAACAAACTTTTACAGTTGTTTATAAATTGCTGAAATATATCACTTATGAGGGCAGCAGGATCAGTTCTTTTTCTCATTTCCCTAGTTTGTGCATCATCAAACCTTAAGCAAGCCAACAACACTTCCAACCTTTTTGATGGCATCGTTGCCCTAAAAACTGGCCTGCTGGTGATGTACTTATTGAAAATAGATTGTACATTCTCATTGGAAGATCTCGTAACAGAGTTTAGTAAAATTAGGCCTAAAAGTGCCCGCTTGAAAGAAATTTTTTCAAGCAGTACTTTTATTTTAAGCCTACCAAATCATCACTTAGAATAAACAAAACCACTTTTATTATTATTATGTTTTATGTAAAGTAATCCCCGAACCTATTCAATCGAAAAGAAAATAAAAGTTTGAAACGTGGTTGTTTCAGGTTAATGACAATGATGGTAGTGTTGCCGTAGGAATTGGATGGAATATTGAAGAGTACAAAAATTCGTGCCTAATGTTTAAAAATAAAAACTCAAGTCTTCGTTCTATTTCATGAATAGTGTAAATAATATTAGTGTTAAATTTATTGGTAAATATAATATAATCATAAAATATCAGAACCAAGTTCATGGCTCGTGAGCAGTTTCGAAACTTATTAGTTTTCGTTTGATAGTTGTCTAAATATTCATTGACATTACAATCGCAAATTAAACTTTAGGTAAATTTAGTACAACAAAAGGATAAACGTAGACATATATATGCTCATTATTTGAATGTATGTTTAATGTATTTATGTGTTAGTAAATTTTTCATTTGTGATATATATTATAAACAAAATCTATCCACTTATTTTTTAAAGACACATTCGTAAAAGTTACATAACGGAATATGTAATACAATCAGAGATGTTATGAAGGTCATGCACTTTAATAGTCTTAAATCTCGTTAAAGGAAACATACACAGCCATAGCGTATAAGTTTCACATTTGATACAGATTGTTGGAATATTGTCAAATAGAGTAACTCCAAAACATTTCTACGTGTACATGTGATTAAAGTAATATTATTTAGACAAACGTTTAAATCTTGTTTTATTTAATTTTAGACAAATGCTTAAATCTTGTTTTATTTAATTACTTATACCGTGCAATTTTATTAACTAGCCACAACTTTCATTTTTAGATCTTTTGTCTAACAAATTTGAATCGGACTATTAACAGAAGATGTCTATAGAAATTTACTAAAATGACTTTAAATTCGACCTTTGTATAAGGAATCAGATTATCCATATGTTCGAAACAAAATAACGAAATTTAAGAGGTTAAGATTCCTTACCAAGCTGCAGTCACACCAACAGATAGAATTAATTACACAATTCTCGCTAAAAACTTCTAATTGCAAATTAAATTTTAAAATACCTCAAAGGTGAACTTGTTCCTTTCACGTGTAAATTGTTTAGAAGATCCGACCAAACTTTAAATTTAAAAACTATTTAAATTTTCTTTATTCAGGCATACAACTAAATCTAAATGAATCAGTTATACAATATAATTACAAATTAGAGTAGTTTTTTATCAAATAATAATGTAAATATTTTGGAAAAATTATGAAATAACCAAATTGTTGACCAGAGCGCCCATAAGCCATGTTATCCTTACGACAGTCTCAGCGATAATAGCCAACTAAAAACATCAACTCCAATGAAACGCTCGGTCAGTAGACGCAACCCTCATGACAATAAACGTAATGTTCGCTGTAATGGTAGTAGCATGTCTATTCTCCCGTAAGACCTGAACTGCACGGTGAACGTGGATTCGAGTGTAAAGAGTGCAAGCTATCTTGCTATGAGACTGTGTTTTGCTGTTTACTTCCGAATCAAAAAGTGGTTAGGTGACAGTAAGATTAAGTATATCTGTCTAAGTTTCATGTCTTATGCTACTGCACATCAGTTGTATATATTATTTCTTGTATTTTAAACAATACATTAATTAATGTATAATTACTTTTATTTTACCTTGCTTTTGTTATCTCTGGCGTCCCGAAGTTTACGACCGTGGTTTTGACTTCACAGTCAATTTAAAGTCACCCACATACCACACTAAAATAGTCAAATTAGTTAAATATAGTTCACATTAAATTTACAATATGTACCGGCGTTAAACGGCTTGTCAATTGATTAAATAAAAGTGGATTCATCCTCTCGCAGTCAAGCTTGAAAAATTTGTGTGACTTAAAAATGACTCTGTGAAGTCGAAACAATGGTCGTCATCTTACGGGACGCCAGGGATCACAAAAGCAAGGTAAAATAAAATTAATAAATTAGGTTCTTTTATTATTGTGATCAAGAAGTAGGACTTAAACAACAATCTCTCACGAACCTAACCCTAACCGTATAGTATAAAGAGAAACTCGCACGGACGCAGTTATAATTATTCCATTAACTTTGTTCTCCATTATTTGAGTACGCCAACTTCAAACAGAAAGACGGCGCAAATTCAACTAATTTGGAATCGTAATTAATAAATTAACTGCGGAGACTTTAATATAATACAAAGTTTTGCCTGTAGTTGTAATTATTCATAGCTTATAAACAAAGTTTAATTTTACTTTGGCATAAAGAGCAGCACAGTTGTTTCTAACATGACAGAAGAAACTTGTTGATTGTGGAAAGTTCAGATTTAGGTTATACAATTTATTGTACATTTCTCTAATTAGTATAATTCAAAGTTGTAAACAAGAAATTAGTTGAAGCCACGAAGTTGTTAGTGCTTTGCAACAGAATTACTCGATCTTTGAAATGTATTTAACAATTTCTTCAGACTATGTACAATTATTACCCAAGTAATGTAAGCCCCACAAACAATACATACTTGCAGTAAATGGTGAATCACAATTGATAAAATGTATTGGAATAACGTTTATATATAAAAAAAATACAACTATAATAATAAGTAGATGTTTCGTTTTTGAAAACATATTGTACACAATTTTACAAGCGATAGTCTAATCTATATATTAAAAGAATTTATGAAAACTTGTGGCAGTCAGTACGGCCATTCTATCCGGCCGATTTCCTTATTTTTTTTTTTTTTTTAAATTGCAGGTAATCATTCACAGATATGTCATCAAGCATTACAAATCATGTATCTTTCGCCTTACAAACGTTATAATCAAATGCAAATTTCTGCTGTGTATTCCTTATGGGGTTTTTTTTTGGTTCTTTGTCCACTTTGCGTTCGTATACCATTCATCCGATTGCTTTTAAATTTTGCATAGTAACACAGGTTAACCCTGGGAAGGTTTTAGGCCATTTACCAAAGTCCTAGGACATTAGGGCTACGCCCCAGTGGCACTCAAAGTTTCAATGTTAATCTTATGGAAGAAAGATTTCTATTGATTTTATCAAAAACAGCTGATTTTATCAGGGGCACAAAAACAGCTGTTCGTATTTAAAACTTAGCAACACATCATGTTTGTTTACTTTCATTACCATAGAAACATTACTTAGAAAATTTAAAGATTATTACCTTTTTGAGGTTACATTGACAAACTAAAAACAAACACAAACAAAAATCAACGAAAAATGCTAACTATATTTTAATTCAATTCAAACATTGGATGTTACAAACCTATTATATATAAAACAGCTAATTTGGATCAAAAACTGAACATAATTTTAGGGTGGGCCTACAATGAACCAAAACACCAATTGGGCTAATTATTAGAATCAGGTTTTATTATAATTCTTCACAACTACCAGTTTTTTTTAGATTAGGTAAAATTTTCCAACTGCGAGCGAAGCGAAGCAGCCATTTGAGGCCGAAGGCCGAGGCGGGGTTGGGACGCGGAGCGTCCAGGGGCAGAGCCCCTAGTAAACATTAAAAAAATGGAATTTGCTAAATTGAACGCAAAAACATTAAATAATTTTAAAATGTTTTTGTTTCGAGTTTTCATTTAGGAGCAGAGCCGAAACTAACCTTTTTTACACGGGGCAAGGATAATTTCAGATATATACCATAATCATTCAATTTAACAATATTTTAAACAAACATTTAAGCATATACTTTCTTGTACTTAAGTCAATGCTATTAATTACAGCTTAAGCTATTAATTTTTACTCATCAACACGCAACACTATATACTACAAGCAGGAAAGCGGAATTCAGTTGTGTGAAATTTCAACACACCTTTATTGTATTGTTTGTAATAACTTTTAACAAAAAAGTAATAGGTCTTTTCTTCATTTGTTAATCTGATATTACAGAAGAGGGTAACATATTAAGAAATAAGACATTAAGTTAAACTTCAAATCATTCAAGTTTATGTTTTTTCTGTTAAAACATTCATTGGTATGGTCTACTTTACAACTTCAGTTAGGAACACATTGAACAAAATTAGATTTTTACTATGAATTTTGAGTACTAAATTTACTAACAGACCTTAATAAATTTTGAATCCAATTAAATAAAATAGTGTTCGCATTCTATTCCGTGAAATAGGTAGACTACATTTTTTCTTCGCTTTAGCCGTAACATTTTCTCACTGTCCACAGCGTCTGGAACTGTGTACGATACGTTTGTGAGAATTTGCTATAGTAACATTTAATTTTTGGGGAAAGCATATATTCCTTGTATTTTTTTAATAGGCCTAATTTTATTAGTTTACTATGTTATTATTTTATTTATTTTCCCGTTGCTGAACACTTTTTGCTTCCTGAGCTAATAACTTTAAAAATGTTACATAAAACAATTTTTTAGTTTCATATTTGCATTATTTGGATCTTTTTATACAAAAAGCTATTGAACACTTTTGGATTGGGGTAAGCATTTTTTCAAAAATTCGCCAAAATTATAGTATTCTATAGGTTTGTGTAGAGAAAGGTTCTAAGAATGAATATATTTGCAAAACAAAAATGTATTGATGTAAAATTTACAAAGTTATTAGCTCAAGAAACCAAAAATGTTCAGTACGACGAAAGAAAACAGTTCAAATTTAGAACTACATACACGTAGTAAACATTTTGTAAGGTTACTTTGTTTGCAAGGTTATTTCTTTAGGTAAGGTTAAATTTTAACTGTGTGACGTTTTCTTATTTTAAACGTTATCTATGTTTTATACTGAGATGTTCCTTTATCTTTTTAATAGTTCTTCAATAGTTTGGGGGCGTCCACCAGATTCCCGTCAGGAATAAAAATATCGCTAGGCTCTAGAGGTACTCCAAAGTATTAGGTTTTAATAATTACAGAGACATTTGAGTTTAAAATTCAAATATATTCATAAAATTCTTCCGAAAACTCAGTTACAACTGAATGTACAATTTACTAAAAAATAACCTCGCATTAGGCTCCTACTAACAGCAATTAAATTTAAACAACAAATATTAACATTACTCAAAACATAAAATATGCACTATAGGCTATCTCAACAAATTTATAATAATTAAAGGGTGGATTTATCCAATGAATTATTTTCCCATTTACAGTGTAGTTACGTATTAATAAAACATGGTTCAAATCTTTATTGTTAAATTGTGGACCGAACCGATTGCTTAACGACGCAAGGTCTAGCAGCTAACTCTAAAGGCTCAGTCCCAATAAAACCAAATACAGTACATCTTAAGCTAATGTAGGTCTAAGATTAAAGTGCTGATATATGATTCGTGTTTTAATTTAAATATTCCTACACCCCGAGATCTGTCTTACAATTAAAAAGATATTACTACTTACATTGGTATGAACCATCGACCACATAAGACCAATAGATGGAGCATGCCTATTATAAAGCTAACACTATAGCGGGTGAAGCCAGGTCGGCCATCTTGTCTGGGTCAGAAAGACATAAACGGCGCTCTCAACTTTGAATTATGCCAATGCTCTCGTTTCACTCAACCTGTGATTTAACATACTTAGAGTAAAGTTAAAATTTTGAAACTTCGCAAGTGTAAAGTTGACAAGTTGTGGGTGCTAATGAAAGGAATTAAAAATCAAATAACACTACTTTAGCCTTTTTAACACAAAAATAACTTTAACTTTCTATATACATTTTTAGTCATGACATTAAAAAGTTCGATTGCTACTACTTTTTTATTTTTTGGTCAGGTACGTTAAAAAACTGTGGAAATTGTAGCCTTAGAACTGAATTTTACTAATCCTATATTTTTTTAATTTGCTTCTTTAGTTTCGTAGATAACTCAGTTAAAGTTAAAAAGTTTTGCCGCGTTGGAAAGAGCGTTCCGCCCATCGACCTGCAAGTGTTGGTATGGCAAATTCGTTGTAGATACTGCATGTATATTTGTATTAACAACTACTGTAATGACATTTTTGTGATAACTAGTATATTACTACCTAATACTATATCAATAAACAAAGTTTAGTTTTTGTTAATGTCTGGTATTTTAACGGGAAAGGTATTTCATTCTTGAAATACCGTTTAATATTTTATGGCGTCTCAATTAATTTTTTTATTTTAGATATTGTCATAAATTTTTAATTAGTGGACTAGAAATATTAATTGTACTGAAAAGCATTAATTAAGCCTGGCATTATTTAATACAAATTGTTTAAATTTTTAATTAGTGGACTAGAAATATTAATTGTACTGAAAAGCATTAATTAAGCCTGGCATTATTTAATACAAATTGTTTAGTATCTATTGACATAATATTAAAATTAAGTGGGTAGAGTAGAGTGGGTATTAGGCATCACTATTAATAACAATGAACAGTATACACATAATAATATAATATGATTCAAAGTGTGATACAAAATGCATTTGAAACTACGTAAAGTGAGGTTATGTTAGCGATCTCGGCAGGTTCCCTGTGCGAATAACAATAGCAAAGGCTAGAGCTACTGGCGTTGACGCTCGCGTCTAAGATGAGTCATGCCTATCCGCCGCCATCTTGTCTGGGTCAGGCGGACAGCTCGGCTTCACCGGCCGACTAGCTATTGGTCTTATGTGGTCGATGGTATGAACATTGTTTCCCCTCTCTCTTTCACTTTCACTTAATTGATTTTATTTGCATGATTTATCCAAATTATATCGCCCGCACTTTTTTTAAACACCGACTTACGACGCGACACTTTCACCTTTTTCAATATCACCTAGGCATGGTTTCTTGAAGACTTTTGTGTTGATTTTTAGCTCATGGAATTATTAGGTGTGTTCTCATTCGTTGAAAAAATTATACAGCCCCCTGTCTTCCACGCGTTGCTCTCCCACTCTCTTTTTTTCCGCGTGTACCTGACTATTTCTGGTTGGTTCATTTAAATATTGGTTCCTTATCATTGGCTAAGGTTTTCGGTACATTTGACATTATTTTATGCGGTTACAGATTTGGTCTACGTGCGTGGAAGTGCTGGCGTATGCTGCCTTGAGTTTGTAACATAATACTGGACTTTCGGGCTTCCGCTATACGATGAATTGCCTTCTAATTTAGTTTGTGTTCTTTTGTAAATTTATTTCTTAATAATAATAATTTTAATATTTTTTACAAGTTCTTATCGGTTGCTGGTATTAATTTAACAACAACCCTGAACATTTTTTGTAAAGTTTTCAATATGTACAAAACAAAAGTTTTCTAATTTAGTTATAAATATAACTGTTTAGTATAAAAATATATATGAATTTCAAATTTCTTATTTTGAAAACACCAGTTTTTATGATCCTACTACAAGACTACTAACAAAACTAGACCTAGTTTGAATAGTAATTTAGGACTATATGCTTTGCCCAAAAATGAAATATTATTATAATAAAATTTAAAAAATTGAACTCTATACTTGTAAATTATTATTTCATACTAGTTTTTTACTTAGTGTTCCTTGAATCACAAACAATCAAACGAATAAAAACAATTGCGTACGAATCCTACACAAGATGACCGTTATAACAACACATGCAAAGCTTCAGAAACGCCGAATTTTCAATTTCCCACTTGTCTGTATTTCCCAAGACTGTAAGAACAAATCCGTTACAGTTAATGTGATTTGCTTTACACGAAACGAAAGATTGAAGTGTCGTCTACAAGCCGATATAAACAAATCTATACAAATATATCGAATTGTAAGAGATATATCGAATGCATAATGTGCTTCTTCATTGGTTGAAAAGTGTCCAATTGCAGGGGTTTTCAAGAAATCAAATAACATCGAAATTATAAGAGTGACGAAAATTTTGAAGTCACCATTAGAAAGTACAGATGTTTACGGATTAAATGTTATACAGTTATTCTGTTCAAAACAGGTTTGTCTAACCATTATAAATGTGACAAAAAGTTATTATTTTCTCCGAGTTTTGTCACGCGCGTTAGCCGTTTTGAATAGTAAAATTTCCAAACGATAATTACAAAGTAAATATAGTTTTCAAAAGAAATTGTAAATATAAAATTAAAGTTGAAAATATTAACTTTCCAGTTGTTTTTGTCTTTTTGAGATTGGAAGATTTTTAGTGGGTAAAATATTCGATACAATCACGCGTTACAAATGTGTTGTCGCGGCACGGAGCGACTTCACAGGCGTGTAGCCTGCCGCTTTGAGGGCTAACACATTCAGAATAGAAATACATATAATAAAAACTGGTAAAAGAAGAGAAAAGACATTTCACCCACAAAAAAATAAGTTTGGATTCATACAAAGTTAAAACTAATACAACTGTAGTGTATTTATAAAAGCACAACTGTAACTATTTTATGGCATTATCGGAGCGGTAAAACAGGAGTATTACGACCAATGATGTTTAAGGTAAGGAGGAAAGAAAGGTTGCTAAACTTTTAAAGTGAACTGAGTTTTCCAACTTTAAAACTTTATATAACATTAGATCGTTTCAGTACAGTTAAATTTTATAGAGTTAAAGTTTGCTCTTAATGCAGTTATATTATAAAACATTAAACAATGCTTGCAGCTTTTAATATCAATAGATGTTTAAGTTCAGGTAATGTAAAATATTGCACGTTTAGAGTTGAGGTTGGGAAATACTGATAAAATCGTTTATATATATCTTCTTTGCACCCAGCAACTAATTTTACGATTAATTTAAAAACTAAAATTTTACAAAACTATTCAATTTTATAACTTATCCCTCTAATGTTAGTAAAAGTAAAAGTAGTTAAACAGAACGTTTACAAAATATTGACTTTTACCTGTGTATGTATTGAATCATTTACAGTAAACAAATTCTACCAATCATAGGTCCGAAATGTTCTGTTTTCCGCCGGTTCTAGCCGCCATTTTGTTTTTACTAAACATGTTGTACCTCTAAAATCAAAAATGTGTTTAAAAAATGGTAGCCATATTGAGATTTTAAATGATAATAACTCAAAATCAGAAAATATTTATAAAGAAGCTAAGAATGAATTTGTATAGCACGTTTAACCGAATCGAATAGTATAAATGTCTAAACTATCTAATAAACGCTAATAGTAAACAGCGTGTTTACATATTTCTATTTAGAATTAAATTATAAAACTTTTGTGTATTTAAAAAAAATTACAAAAATGTTTTACTATTTTTTATGTAGGCATAAAGTTGTTTTTTCCTTCAGTTTCTGAACATTTTTTGATTTCTAAGCTAATAACTTTTACAATTTAAAAAAAACTAATTTTCAGTTACATATTTAAATTCTTTGAAGTTTTTTCTACAAAAAAGCTGCTGAACATTTTTTTTGGATTTAGGTTCATTTACTATTTTTTGCGAATTTTTAAAAATATGCTTGCAAACGGGCTTTTCAATTTTAGCTTTAACGATAGCAATAATTATGCAATAATTAATTTGCCAGACCAAATATTCATTAAGTAGGTCGCTGTTTACTGTTGGTGTTTGTTCAGCTACACCATTTGATGGAAAATTAAACTGGCTACACATATTTATTCTTGATGGTTTTAATAACACACATTTACGGGCAATAAGTAAGTTTTTATCATTTAAATTTTTGATCTTGTGAGATGTAATGTGAGGAAATAAGCAATTTTAAATGGCTGGATACGAGCCTCGAACCTTGGAGTAGGAATTCGACTCCTTAAACCTGCCTTAGAACGACTGCTGGCTATTATTTTTTAAATATTTAATGATTCTGCTACTTGCACGACCTTGTACGATAGCACCAATTAGGATGGAGCGCGAAGAGGGGGTGTGCAAGTCTCCTACGCCGGCTCCCACTACATTTCCCCTCTCGCGGCGGAGTACAGTCAGAGCCGCCTGCCCTACTTAATTCATGTCTGCTATTTAGTCGTGTTGATTGTATATCAACACTTTTTGGTGGTGACTGTACTGAAGACTCACATTCGAGTAGAAGAGGGTAAGACGTTACAGCGCATGCTCAAGTGATGCTTCACGCTACTTGGCACTATATGTTTACGAGAGGCAAGAAGAAAAGTAAGGATTTTACGTAAGAAATTAAGATGAGACTTTTGACCTCCATATTGAATTATACTCATTTGTTCTGAATCTGTTTTTTTCGTCACGTTTTAGCAGTAGTTGTTATTCTCCAAAAGTAAATTCAAATATGTCTAAATTTAACTTTTATATCTCACATTTATATGTTTTGGTCATATTTTATCTTTCTAAGAGAAACCAAGTATGATCAAAAAGACGGTGACAGAACTGTGTTCCATTAACGAAATATCTCTTCAATTAGTCATTTATCTACAAAAGTGGTTTATAACATTTATAAAATTTATAATACTAGTAATTCGTATGTAATATGTTATATACATTTCATAGCTTCTAACCTGTATTTATTCTATGGAATAGTTTCTAGATCACTGATTTTAATATATAGTATTAAGTACCGGGTGTCCCACGAAGAGGTCCCTATTTTTGAATTGATATGACAGACGTATAGAGCGCGCTGCAGACTTTAAATTCTACAGTCGTGACTAACACATATGTAAAAGAAATACCCCTGAGTATCAGTTAATTCTGACTGATTTAAACAAAATGGCGGATAAACAAAAAACAACAAAATCAGCAATCGTATTTTAAGGGTAAACCTAATTTTATTTAGAATAGGAACAGCTACAGCTGTTTAGACTATTTTAAATCTATCAGCTGACTGCGTGTATCCACAACAATGAACATATTTGGTAATAAACATTGGCATTTGTTATTAAGTTGCATTGTAAAGTGTATTATGTACCATACCGTTTTCAACTGAGCAAAGAGCGAAATGTTGTTCCTGGGCTATTACCTTTGAAAATGATTATGAAGCAATAAGGTGTTTTAGGGAAAGGTACCCAGGTGTAGTTCCACCGTCAAGGAAATCTATTCGTAAGTGGAAGACTATCCTACTAGAAACGGGGTCAATAAAAAAAAAATACCATAGATCCTCCAACATAGAAAATGAAGAAATCGTATGTGCTGCTTTCATGGAATCTCCAAGTACGCCTAATTCAGTAAGAAAGGTGGAATCTGCTACAGGGATACCGAAGTCATCTGTCCAAAGGTATGCCAAAAA
>JAGFPH010002682.1:171406-184145 GCA_018207615.1 Philaenus spumarius | reverse complement strand
AGATCCACACAAGCAGAATTTGCCATTATGTTGGCTTTGAATTAGTTAACAACTAGAATGTTATTACAATTATTTACCTCCTTCATCTCTAATAGCCCAAACCAATAGATCCACACAAGCAGAATTTGCCATTATGTTGACTTTGAATTTGTTAACAGTAGCATAATTCATTTCTTTATCTTCACGTTCGCTGGCATCATGGTGTCGTGGCTGAAGCTCAGTCTGGCCGGAGAGAAACAAACCCTTGACGAATTCCTGGACATCTCGAGTGAAAGGCGGTGGCAAATCTGAAAAGCAACAATTTTTATAAAGAAAATATTTACTTCTAACAATTATTATAATTTCAGGAGAGTGTTTCAGGGATCAGGGAGTGTGCAATCTTACACACTGATTACAACTATTTTTCTTATAAATATTCATAACATAAATATAATGACCAATTTTTACATAATCTAAAACTATTGAATTTTTAAGCTTCATTACTATAGTAATTCTAAAATAAAAACTGTAACATATTTTGGTCTATTAGTAATTGATACAAACTTTTAGTTTTAAGATAATTGAAATTTAAGTAACTACAGTAATTGACTAAAAGACTGAGTATGACAACTTTAAATTGAGGGATGAGATGAAATTTGAACATTCAGTTAAATATAAATGTCTACAATATAAACAATAGTTATAATTACTTTTTTTTATGGTGATGCTGCTTAACAACCCTTATTAATTATATCTTGTCATTTTTTTTATTTTTTACATGACGCGTTTCAACTATTTATCATTCATTATCAAATGTACATATTAACTATTACTATTACACAAACACTTAAACACAACACAAATAAGAACACATTTAAAATAAAATCAATTACCACGTGGTCGGAGACCGTTCTCGATAAGGATTAGGATGACGATCGAGCCTTGTCGAGAATGGTCACTAACCACAAACATTAATTTATTTTTTTTAAATGTGTCCTACTTTACGATGTGTTTAAGTGTTTGTGTAATAGTTAATATATACATTTCATGACTGATAAAAAGTCAAAACGCGTCATGTAAAAAAGGAGAAACGACAAGATATAACTAATAAGGATTGTTCAACAGCATCATCAAAAAAGAAAAAAGAGGTAATTATAACTATTGTAATTATTAACAATCCAGTAAGGCTACAGGCATAAATATACAATACAAAGGTCTTTCACCTAGTAGTAATAATAGGTGTGTTGTTGTCCAGCAATCTAGTTAATAAATTATATGAGACGCATTGAAGTGGAAACTTCTTTAGGTGCACCACATCCAAAAAATTTGTATACATGTGTGTATAGCAGAGTATAATAGTTTTCTTGTTGCTGGGGGTGAATCGGATTTTACCGTCTCGTATCACGTCACGCTCTAATGTGAAACGCTCTATTCCCTCAGTTTAAAAAAAGTTTTGGTCTTGCCGAGATTCGAACCAGCAGAGTCCATTACCATAGACTTACGCCTTAGCCGGTTAGGCCACGAACTCATTGGTAGTTTAGTATATTTGAGTTGGGTAAATAAGTGTAATAGATTGTCGAACGTCGTAGTCTTAATCTGTTAATGTTAACACAATGTATAGTTTAACTAGTAATACCTCTGAAATGGACACTTGCTTCCTCATTTCGTAAGCTGTGTTAAAAAATGGACATTATGTTTTCTCATTTCATAAGTTGTGTTAAATTTACACTTCTCCCGTGTGGTCTTAAGCACACAATTACATTTTTATTAATGGTATTTTAAACTGGAAAATGTTTATTTGACTCCTGAAGGGTAAGTTAAATAATATTCTTAAACTACTCTTTTTTTTAAAGTTGTTTGTCCTCAAAATATTTTATGGCGTTTATTCTGCTTTATTCCGCAGTAGAATTGAATATGAAATTTTATTGTAAGGCTGTACTAACTGATGAAATATAAATCCAGTTTATAGAATTCAAAAAAGAATGCTAGACTTATAAAAAAAGTAGATACAGAAATCAACATTCACAACCACTTTTTGTGGAACTTGGGATATTTCCAAAATAAAATAATGTACAAGGTAATAAAGCTGTATTATATAAAAAAGTAGTAATAGTATCTGTGTTTTTAACAGATATAGATAAAATATTCAAACTCCGCTACATTAAAAAAAAAAACTAAACCTAATAATTTTATTCTTTTTTCACTAAAAATTTTAATTTTATTTAGTTAGTTGCCGAATAATATTAAACACTTCCTTTTGGAAATTCTCAAATAGGTAAGAAACTAAATCTTTTTACAAGAAATACTTGCTTAAGATTGAAAAACTTTCTCTGTGAATAGTCATTTTATACTTTGGATAAATTTGAAGAAAAATCATGGACTTTGAACGATTTTTAAAATATATGTATTGTATTATTTTTTTTAAATGTGATGTGTCAATGTATGTTATGAAATATTTACTGGCAAATAAAGCTATTCTATTCTATTCAATCGGTCAAACTAAAATATGAATTATTTTGTTTAAAAAACAAAATGGCGGATATCTGGAAAACGGACGGTTTTTGGAAAAATGTTATTCTTGATTTTCTTTTCCCGAAGTTTGGCACTGTATTAGAAACATACAAACATACAATCAAGCACCACAAATGAAGTCCATTGGCCAATGCAAGAGTAAGTAATAAGCGGTTGATCCGTGGCAGCTTGTATAACTACTAGTAAGACTAATGAAGATGGGAAGTAGGGTAATACATACAAACCTAATTCAAGTAACTAGGCTTGAACCTGCTCATTGAACGTATAAAGTTAAGTCATAAGTCAATAGCACTTATCAGTCTTATCTGAGAAAAACCAATTTTAATTGTAAGCTACATGAAAAATCAAGTAATTTTATTACAAAGACTAATACCAATTTACCTGACTGATGCTGTAGCAACTCACGGAGTAAAGTTACCATGACTAAGTTGAGTGTCTCACTAAAGCTCCTGTAGGGGAAGATGCGAAGCTGCCCTGATTCATAAACCTCTGCTGCTTGTGTATCCACAAAAGTCAACATTTCAGGAGTCAATAATATTTTTGCACAAGACAAAACGCTCTGTAAAATAGAAGGAAAATAAACTGTCACCTAAACTATTTCACTTTTTGGGCGTAGTTGTGTTGAAAAAAATGGATAGTGGGGCAATTGAAATCCTTCAAAGAATCATAGGCGGCTTACAGAGGGGGAACATATTTAAGTTTCTGTGCTGCAGAAAACACTTTGTTAAACACCTATTAGCATGGGCGCCCATATGATATTTTCTGGGGGGGGGTCTAGACTGAGGTATGTGGCTTAACACGTTCACTGAGCACGTGTGAGCTTGATACTGAACACTATGAGAAGCGGCCGACGCACAGTGCTTCGCATGCCCACCCCCCTTATTGGAAGTATTTTCAATACACAGTGCATTTCGTGCTTCGTACGCCAACCCAATTATTGGGAGCATTTTCAATACACAGTTAATTGCAGCTTATGCTTGAACTCTTGTAAAAAATAAAATGAGTATATGTAAAATCAAACGGCACATAACATTTATACATATTTTCCTTTCCCTGGGAGCTAAGGGGGGGGGGCTTACCGAGGCACCCCTCTACCCATAGGTATGGGCGCCCAAACCTATTAGTATTGCAATCGATGTTCTTTTTACCAAATACATTGATGTTTTGAGATGGAAATATAATTTTGATAACAAAACCATAATATTCCTACAAACACATTCATCGAAGTGAATTAAAAGTAGTGATAAAATCTAACCCTTAGTTTTCCTTAAACCCATTTGAATAAACAAGTGCTGAGTCTATTATCTAGTAAGAAGTAAAGCACGCCCAGAAAACCCTAACAAAAGCTAGAGGTAGCATCTGTTAAGCTTATTAAAAATCATAAAGCAGAAATTAATAAAACAACAACCAAATGTAACACTGGTATTTGCCACTGGTAGGGCGATAACAATAAGATAATTATTTACATAGCTGGATAAATATTTATTCATGAAAACTTGTATTTTCAAAGTATTTTATTATATTAAAAAATAAATAATTATAAAAAAATATTAAATACTAGCTGGCCCGATTCGGCTTTGCATGGATAGACAAATTAAAGGTAAATGTATATTAACAAAAATATATTACACTATGTATTTCTTATGGGATTTTTAGTAACTTTGAACCCCCAAATCCCCTTAAAATATCAAATTTTTTTAAAACCTTTCTCAGCAAGCACCTAGGGCCCTGAGAGAAAACTTCATACCAAATTTCATTAAAATCCGTTCGGTGGTTTTTTTTTTTTGTAACTTTTACCACCACAAACCAACTAAAATTTTGAAATTTTTGAAAACCTTTCTTAGCGAGCACCTAGGGCCCTAGAGGAAGCTACATACTTAATTTCATTCCAATCCATTTGGTGGTTTTTGAGATTTCGTGATGAGTGAGTCAGTGAGTGGTATTTGGATTTTATATATATATAGATAATAAATGTCTCTAATTTATTTATTTATTTTACCGCCCCTATTGACAGTTTCAATGCCTTCCATTTGCCTCTGGATCAGCTACTGCCCCCATGGAAGGCTCCAGCGCTCACTGGGGAGCGGTATCACCTCCGTTGGGAATCTATGGTCCAAGGCAACTGTTAAAAGATAGACCGATCTTAAGGCTACTGAAATTAAGTCAAATTTTCTGTTGAAGGAAAATGGATCCAAATATGTGATCTACCAATGATTTTTTCCATGACATAAGTGAACGTTTTGCAGACAGTTGATCCAAGAACACCAATATTTCTAACTACACTCAAATAAAATCCGGGGTCGCCTACACAACGCTGAAATATTTTTCGAAGCCTGAGCATCATTAATGATAACAGGAATTTCATTGCCTGAAAGTCAAAACTTTCCCTATCTATCTTCAGAAGTTGTTTACTTTTATTCAATGCTATGCTTCACATAAGCATTAACTCCAACATAATAATAATTTTAAAAAACTAACAACTAACCAGAAAGCTAGACCTAACCCACACTAGATAAAAATTGTGAATGCTTAAAGTTAGTTGCATCTTTTTATTCACTCTAACCTTTAAGCAGTAACTATAATTTGTGCATATAGGGATGGCAGTTGGAAACGGGTCCTACCTGCTACTAACCACGCATGCAAACTCAAGAGCTACCGACCCTCATTAGTTACAGTGCGTCAACTAATTGAATTTTTTATTTTTTTTATTTTTATATTGCATCATTTGTTTTTATATTGAATTTTAAAGAAAACATATATTACAGTAAGACCTCGATAATCCGGCACTCGATACGGTCTACACTGTCTGTTGGCTCCGCATCCGTCAAAAACAGTGTGTAAAAATCTACTGCTTAATAAACTTGACCAAAACAAACATTTCAATCAACATTTCTCCTAAAAATCAAACCGATTCAAAAGAATCTTCCTTTAAAAATGTTCTCGTTAAAAGGGACCGTTTAACACTTTCGTTGCTGACAGTATTTTGTTGAACGTATTCCACTCAATGAAGATTATTTGGACAAATTGAAGTCTTTGGAAAAAGATACATTGAATTTCTTGTAAATAGTTGTCCGATTTAAAACCACTTTACACGGTTTGGAAGTGAAAGGGGTTAGAAGAATTTGAATTTAGCCATCCCTACCTGAGGCCCATCAGTTAGCGGCAATCTCTCTACGCAGTTATTGTTACGTAGTTTCAACGTGTAATTTACATGTCCACTCTATATATACTTTTGTGTACAGTGAGTGTTTGTGGGGTAAACTAAAACTAAAACAGTTTATTTATATAGTTTATTCCCTGTTTAAACTATTTTAAAGGAAGAACTTGATAATTCGGCATCACCGGATCCCCGAACGTTCTGGATTATCGAGGTCTTACTGTAGTATGATTCTGATTTATTATGATCAAGTAATTATTTCTGAGCAAATAGATACCAAACACGGCATGTATACAACAAACCATTAAAATAATATTAACACCAGTTGTTTCTCGAGCGGACTTTGGTTGCTATTATATAAATATTTTTGTTGCAATTTAATTTTTATTCCAGGTGCTAATAACAATGGAAAATAAAAAGTGCTTTTAAACAATTGTAAAACTCAATTTAATAATAGTCCTCGCCTGTCCATGTAATACAGTAGACCTTCGATAGTTCGACACTTTGTGGACTTAGAGTGTGTCGAAGTATCTAAATGTCGAACTATAGGGAGTGTATGGGAAATAACATTGGGAGCACTACTAAAACACAACTTTTATAAAGAAATTGTACAAATTTAATAAATGAAAGTAACTTATTAACTTACATATTACTGTACAAAATAATTGGTTAATTTACTTTGTTTTTCAACTTTATTTCTTTTTTGTGCCGCTTCATCACGGAGCCGTCGAAGGAAAAGTATATCCATGGCAGACGCGCCTTGTTCCTGTAAATATTGGAGGGTTCCCTCGATGAACTTTACACCTTCACTGTGTGTAAGTTTTGGTTGTGGGGTGTTTTCTTGGTCTGAGTCTGAGTCGTCTTCGCTCCCTTCCTTTGATTTCTAAGCAGTGACAATTTTTTCATCTGTAGTCGGTTCACTTTCTTCGTCTTGATTAATCCACTCTTCAACATCATTAACCGAAGAACTTTCACAGCCTGGAATTTTCTCCATCAAAACGGCAAGTTCATTATTGTTCGACTCTTCTTTTTCGATGAACTCGATTTCAGTGAACTCATTCCCTTCATGGTCTAACAGCTTCCTCCAAGAACGTACCAGAGTCAAAGGATTAAGCTCATTCCATGTCTGAGCAAGCCATCCGACAACATCTAACATGTCAATTTGTTTTAGTTTTTCTAATAAGTAAATTCCCTCATCTAGGCCTTGAATAAGGTAAAATAGAAGCTTCTTTTTATACAATTTCTTTAACGTTACCAAAACCCCTTGGTCCATAGGCTGGCACAGGGAGGTAACATTAGGTGGCAGGAACATTGCCTTTATTCCTTCGTCTTGAATAATGTCTACACTTGGGTGAGTCGTTGCATTATCAAGAATTAGAAGTGCTTTCCTAGGAAGATTATTTAATTTTAAGTTTTTCTCAACTTCAGGAACTAACTGTTTGTGGAACCACTCATTGAAAATACCCTCCGACATCCAAGCATTAGATTGATTTTTGTACCAAACAGGTAAATCAAAACTATCGCCCCTCATCCTAACATTTTTGAACGCTCGGGGTTTTTTTGATTTACCTATGAGAGCTAATTTTAGTTTGTGCGTACCCGTTGCGTTGCTGCAGGCCAAAACGGTAACTCTTTCTTTGCTATTTTTATAACCCGCTGCAGCTTTTTCTTTTTTGAGAGCTAAGCTTTTGGTTGGTAGCATTCGGAAATTTAGGCCTGTTTCATCACAATTGTATATTTGTTCTCCACTAAGTCCTTCTTGATCAATTAGAGTTTGAAATTTTAACTTAAACTCACTCATGCTAGTTGGGTTTGCCGATAATTTTTCACCACAGATGCTTAACTGTTTTACTCCATAACTTTGCTTCCACCTGTCTAACCACCCAGTGCTCGCAGTGAATCCAGGCTCTCCATCTTCTTTAAACTCATTATAAAATTTCAAAGCTTTCTCCTGCAATATCGGTCCTGAGATAGGTGTGCCTTTCTCCCGTTGTACACTAAACCATTGATAAAGTGATTCACTTACTTTTTCATACTCCGAACTTTTCATACTTTTTCTTTCTCCTATGGATTCCTAACACAGTCTCTTCGCACACCACGACTCAATATCTGTTCGCGTCTTCTTCCATCCGAGCACCGTGGATCGACCAACATTTATATAACTCTCCACTTTGTTAACGCTTTCACCTTTGTCTATTCTTTTTAGCGCATCTAATTTTATATCCATCGTGACCTAGCACCGTTTGCGTTTTTTGTCCGCCATTTTTAGAAAGAAACTTTTAAAACTAAAAACTAAGAAATAAACGCACAAAATACAGTTCTAAACAACGATAAAAAATACAGTTCTAAACAACGACACAAAATATACAGTACAGTTCTAAACAACGCCTCAAAATATAGTTTTAAACAGCGACACAAAATACAGTTCTAAACAACTACACAAATTAAAAAATACAGTACAGTTCGGTGCACAACAAAGAACAGCTTTTAAACATAACATCTGGATCACAAACAAAAACGTGTCTAACTTCCTGCGTTTTAACAAAACTGACTCGATCTCAACCTGCTTGGCGGGAATCGAGAGGTAGGGGGTGGGGGGATGCTCATGCACGCGTATACAATACAAACCAGTCCCGGTCATTAACCCTGGCACACACCTGCCTACTGTCACGTAGTCATGGCCGGTGTCGAAGTATACGGATTGTTGAAGTATCGAGTGTCGAACTATCGAAGGTTTACTGTACTTCACTCTTCTTTGATGAACTCATAGCACTTATCAAAAAGCGTAGATACTATTTTATAATTAAATCACAACTGACACTCAAACACAAATTAGCACCACAGAGGTAGGCCTAAAGCTTAAAATTATCATTTTTCAAAAAGCTTATACATTATTTTATAATATTCCGTTAAGGATGCATTGTCCACTGTGTAAACTCACACATTGAACTATTTTGTTCATTCTCCATAACAAAAGTATCAGACCAAGTGTGTTTACCACTTTCAGTAACTTGAATTAGTTTTACACTATTTTAAATGGCGAATGTACAACTGCAATAACATTACACTTAAGGAAAATAAAAGCACATTGTTAAAAATATATAAATCCTCCCAAATAACTCGTTCAAAAATAAATATACAGTAAGACCTCAATAATCCGGCATGCTCGGAGATCCGGTGATGACGGATTATCAAGATCTTCATTTAAAATGGTTTAAACAGGAAATAAACTATAAATAAACTCACATGTACTAAATGTACAAATATAATATTATTGGGTTATTAAAGAGTTGTTACAACACACAAACAAAAACATTACAATACATAAAATAAAAACGGAACTAAAATTTATGTTTCTTAAAAAATGTAAATTACACGTTGAAACTACATATCAATAACTGTGTAGAGAGATTGCCGCTAACTGATAGGCCTCAGGTAGGGACGGCTCCATTCCCCTTTGTTGTTGGCTTCCGTTAGTCAGTACGTGGTGGGGGTTTGCTATTTCTCCAGCCTGTCACAAATTCTTCGAACCACTTTCACTTTTAAACCGTGAAAATTAAATCGAACAACTACTTACAAGAAATTCAATGTATCTTTTTCCAAAGACTTCAATTTGTTCAAATAATCTTCATTAAGTGGAAAATACGTTCAACAAAATACTTTCAGCAACGAAAGTGTTAAACGGTCCCTTTAACCGGCAATGTTTTTAAAGGACGACGAGAGCACATTGTTTTGAATCGGTTCGATTTTTAAGAGAAATAATGATTGAAATGTTTGTTTTGGGCATGTTTATTGAGCAGTAGATTTTTACGCACTGTTTTGGACGGTTGCGGAGCCAATAGACAGTGTAGACCGGGCCTAAATCACTCAATAACTACAAAAACTGCCATTTTTAATGAGTGCCAATTTTCATGATGATGGATGCCGAACTATCGAGTGCCGGATTATCAAGGTCTTACTGTACAACAAAATATTTATATTTATAGCAACCAAGTCCGCTTAATAAACCAATAATTTTAAAGTTAATTTAATGGATAGTTGTATACACACCGTGTTTGGTATCTATTTGCTTAGCATTAATTGCTGAATCATAATAATTAAGAATCACAATCGTGCTAATATATAAGTTAACTTTAAAATGCAATATGAAAACACTATTGGTGAAACACCGATCCTAATGAGGGTCGGTCATAATCTCCTGCGTTTGTGTGTGTGGGAAATTTGAGAACAATTGACTGCCTTCCCTGTTTGCACAAACTATAGCTAGGTTTCTGCTCATTTCTTCTATAAAGGCCCAGTTCGATATCAGTGAGGGCCTTAAAACAATACAAAATAACCAGAAGGGTTTTCCTTGAAGGTCTTCATATATATTTAAAATAACAATAGTTACAAGAAAACCTTTTAAAATTATCATTAGTTGAACTTTTCCCACTTTTTACAATTACATTATTAACTTATTAATATTTATATTAGCTATACCTACTACTGTTTATTTACGTATAACTTTTTATTAAAACTTACCGTCAAATAGTATATTTTGTTGGGGAATTCACAACATTTGTTTGATTCGTATGTTCAACACGAACATATATTCAATTCAATGTGTGAGTGTGCATATTTCCTGGTGTGTAAAAGTGTGTTCTTTAAATGAGTACATGTTTTTTTATAATCAGTGACAACAGACAATGATCCTGAATACTTGAAAATGGCTAAATAGATATAATCTGTGTTTACCTTCAGAAGAGCAATGTTAAATTGCAAGCCACTGGCACGACGTTCTGATGGATCGCAAAGCCGCATGTGAGGAAACTGATTGAAGCTGGAACCGTATTTACAAAAAAAATGTGATGTCGGATCGTACGAAGAAGACAAATGAAGCCTGTCGGTGTTACTTAGTGTGCTGAAATACAAAAAATTGCAGTTAAAACAGTTACAAAGTAACATACAAAATGTACGACCATGAAAGAAGAAAATTTCTCCTTAAATATAAAATACATTGTGTTTTATGAATAAGCTTGTATACATCTAATATACATTATACCCTGATAAAAATTGCCTGTATTTGTTAAATTTTATAAAATCCGTTAGTATTGAAATTAAGGACTTAAAAAAACAAATTAATTACTCTTAATTACTTCTAATTAATTAGAACAATATACAGTAGGTATTAATTGGAAAGGAAAGGAACAGTTTTTATCATTAATGATTTCTACTCACTAACTAAGATAATGAAGTTGAGTATTTTATTAAGAATTTTATTTTTTAAACATATTTTCATTGCTTTTTCAATTATGAAAAGCAGCTATTCTTTTTCTCATAGAAAGTACAGAACATAATTATGAATCCAGTGAAGTAATTCATATTTATATAGAGTTTGTGTGCCTTCCACAGTGCTATAAAGTCAGGAGTATACAATAACAATGGGATAGTGGATTAGGAGATTGCAAAATAATCTATAACAATATTTTTCCTTTACTTTACACAGATAATATCTTGGAAAGGATGAATGAAAACAAATTAATAAAACTATCATACATTCATTCAGGATCCCTGATTATTCTAAATCTATTTTCTTTATAAGCTGAAAACATCATGATTTAAAACCTCACCTTAGATCTGCAGAAGGATCCAAACAACTCAGGGTCAAGATGTCCAATGTGGTGAGATTCAGGTTTCCTGACAGAGATCGAGGGATAATTGACCTAAAAGAAATAATAAATAATAACCAAAATCTCTTAAAGTAATTGACACAAAAAAAATGTATAAAAATTAACAATACTTTTGTTCGGTCTTTTATTGCTGAGGAATGTGTATTCGGCGGAGGAGTTCTACAGGGTGAACTCCCCTATTTAGGGAGCTAATAAAAACAAAACCAAGTAAGGTAGTATATTTTTACTGTCATTAACAAAGAGGACACATAATGCTGTTAAAGAATATGTAATATCAATGTGTTTTAAACAATACATCACTCAAATGGCTGCCTCCATTGTTGATACAGTACCGACGGAGTAGACGGGTGGGGGGGCGTGTCTTGGAATAGCTGCACACGTGACATTTTCAGTGTACGCCATGGTTTGGTCTGGTGAACATCGCGCTTTTGTCGTGGAGCAGTTTATTCAAAATGGCGGACGACAATAACTACTCAACGGGCCTTGCGCATTCGGTTCGCTCTTGGTTGACGGGACCCTGATCCCGATAAGAAATTTATTTATTCGTGGGTTTTGAATTTTCGAGAGACTGGTTCTGCATTGAAAAAGAAGCCCCAAGGTCGACGACGGACTGCTACAAGCCCAGAAAATGTTGCTGCAGTGAGAGGTTCTGTTCAACAATCTCCTCGACGTTCCGCAAGAAATCATGCGATGGCCTTGCGACTATCTGAGCGAAGTGTGAGAAGAATCTTGCATCGAGATTTGAAAATGCATCCCTACAAGATTGTCTTGGTTCAAGAACTGAGTGGAAATGATCACAGAGTCCGTACAGCATTGTGTTAAGACATGATTCGGAACATTCACCAAGAAGATGTGATTTTTTCAGACAAGGCACACACTACAGAGAACGCCTCAACAAATGCATCAACAATGGAGGCAGCCATTTGAGTGACATATTGTTTAAAACACATTAATATTGCATGTTCTTAAACGCCATTTTGTGTACTCTTTGTTAATGAAAATAATAATATCCTATCTTATCTGGTTTTGTTTTTATTAGCTCCTCAAATAGGGGAGTTTTTTTCTGCCGCACCCTGTATTTGTATAAGCGGTAGACTGAGATTTACTGACCTCACTCTATCCTACTGCTAAGTAAATGTCGAGTGTGTATAATTTATTATACAAGCTATATTCATTTTTAATATCTTTTAAATTTTACAGTGTTTATTTATAGTAGGCCTCTAGTCCTCTGTCATAGCTCAACGGCTATGGTACTTGCCTCATAAGCAAGACGTCCCGGGTTCAAATCCCGCGGGGGACCATAAAATATTAAAAACCCAAAAAAACATGCTCGTTAGCCGAAAGGCCCAAAGTGGCATGGAAAGCAAAAAAAAAAAAAAAAAAAAAAAAAAAAAAAAAAAAA
>JAGFPH010002682.1:123046-157368 GCA_018207615.1 Philaenus spumarius | reverse complement strand
GTAAAGGTGTGTCAATGGCGATAAGATGGTGCACATAGTACATTATTATTCTATACATTCACATTGGGGTGACTATTAACAAAGGTATAGACCAGGGTTTATGCGTGATAATAAAGAGCTGGTATTCAGAGTTGTATGTCTTTTGGTGAACGATAAGTAAAGGTGTGTCATAGAAATAGAAATAGAAATAATTTATTTCACATAACGTTTCATACAAAAACCAGTTGGTAACTGGATTTTAAAACAGGTGAAAAGTCAAATCAAAATTAAAAATACAGATACATTACAATATTCATAACATTTCATAACTATACATTTTTCATCCATTTTTAGGCGATAAGATGGTGCACATAGTACATTATTTTTCTATACAGTCACATTGGGGTGACTGTTAACAAAGGTATAGGCCAGGGTTTATGTGTGATAATAAAGAGCTGATATTCAGAGTGGTCTGTCTTTTGGTCAAGGATACGTAAAGGTGTGTCAATGGCGATAACTAATTGCACATAGTTCATTATTATTCTATACAGTCACATTGGGGTGACTGTTAACGAAGGTATAGGCCAGGGTTTATGCGTGATAATAAAGAGCTGATATTCAGAGTGGTATGTCTTTTGGTCAACGATAAGTAAAGGTGTGTCAATGGTGATAAGATGGTGCACATAGTACATTATTATTCTATACAGTCACATTGGGGTGACTGTTATCAAAGGTATAGGACAGGGTTTATGCGTGATAATAAAGAGCTGATATTCAGAGTGGTCTGTCTTTTGGTCAAGGATACGTAAAGGTGTGTCAATGGCGATAACTAATATCATACATGAACACATAAATTCCAGTTCCAACAAAAATATCCATAATATATGCATTAACTTTATAAATAGCAGAGTGTTACCTGCACATTTTAATAAAAGTGAATACTTAAATATGGGAGGGAAAACAGTGGTTTGTAATAGATTGGTTGAACTGATTAGCAGTAAGGTAAGGACAACTAGGAAGAAAACAGTTCTTGAGAGATGGTTGGATACTGCAAAGGAGAAGAAATCTAATGATCCAGAAAAGCCTCAAGAAAGTTTGATGAAGAAGAACACTCCACTAGAGAGATGGCTGTTAACGGGGAACATGTGTACAATTAATAATAAGTTTTTTTTAGCAGAGAGTGCCTCAAAGGTCAACCAAGAAATCAGTGCAGTGAGAAGTTCGGAAGTAATAAGGGTATAAGAGTGTTATACTTAAATATTCAGGGACTTAGAGGCAAATCAGAAATTTTACAGAGTTTTGTTATCAATTGTGATTATCATTTCTTATGTTTAACGGAAATTTGGCTCTTAAAAGATGAATTACAATGTAATGTAGTTGATGGATATTACTGGGGTAGTGACTTCTGTCGATCTAAATTTATAAGAAGGGGTTCACCAATTCTTGTTAAAAATAATATTAGGAGTAGTTGTTTGAATCTTGATTGGTTAAGTGAGGAGGTTAACTTTGAGATTGCTGGAATTGAAGTCAAAGAAATGAAGTGTATAATATTTTCATTGTATAGAGCTCCTAATGGATGTACTGATGTGTTCCTTGCAAAACTGGATAAGCTGTTAAAATATGTGAGTAAGTGGAAGGGTTATTGTATTATGATTGGGGGTGACATTAATGCTTCTTTTGATGTCACAAGAAAAAGTAGAAAAGTAATGGAATTAATTAATTTACTAACACAATATGGATTTATATATGTTAATGATGAACCCACTAGGTTAACGGCTTGTCTGGACAATATGTTTAGCAATTTTTGTAAACAAACATTTGAAGTAGAAGTTCTTAAATTTCCATTTTTGGACCATGACATTTTGAGCATAACATGTAATAACATGAGTGACTTTGTAAGTAATGCAAAAGAGAAAACATATAGTCGGGTCATTGTAGTTCCTAACTATAATGTTGACAAATTTTGTGATGCACTGGCTCAATTTGATTGGGAAAAACAGTTAACTGATCCTAAGTTAGATAATGCAAGCTTGAAGTTTGAATGTTTTTTCAAGAGTTTTTGTAGCATAATGAATTTGTTTGTTAAAGTCCAAAAAAGAAATAAAAATGAAAATAATTTTACTGTGTATAAAAAACACAATAATTGGTATACAAAGGAGTTAAAAGAAATTAAAAATTGTATCTTACTTTTAAATGATCTTTACAGGATTACTAATTCACCTGAAGTAAAGAGACTTTTGTGTAAATGTAGAAAAATGTATGGAATGGGTATCAGAGAAGCTAAGCATGAATTTAATGCTAGGTTTATCCAGAATAGTGACAACAAATGTAAGGCAGCTTGGGCTATTGTTAAAAGTGTATCTAATAACAGGAAAGTAGATGAACAAATAACTGTACTGCCAGATGACTTTAATAAGTATTTTGTTGATGTGGCTGGTGAAGATAGAAAAAGTATCGCCAAAACTCTGGTCTCCTCACAAGAACTAATTTTAAATTATAAAATTCCCTCTGCTAGGTTTATGTGGGAAGAGGTAACTTGTAATGATATAATAAAAGTAGTGGGCCGGATGAAAAACTCTCGAAGTCAGGATATATATGGCTTATCAAATAATTTGTTGAAGAAAATTATTTATTACATAGTAGAGCCCCTCACTTATTGTATGAATTGGTGTTTGCAGGATGGTGTTTTTCCTGAGCAACTGAAAGTGGCTAAGGTGATTCCTATCTATAAAAATGGCCCAAGAGTTGACCCAAGTAGTTATAGGCCAGTGTCATTGGTACCGGTGTTGGCAAAAGTTGTGGAGTCAGTTGTCGGTAACCAGATTGGCAGATACTTTGAATGTTTGGATCTGTTCACTGCATCACAGTATGGGTTTAGGAAATTCAAATCGACTACGCAGGCAGTGGATTTCATAATTAGGGAGGTTATCACAGTTTTTGAAGATAATGCTAGTGCACAGGCAACTTTTTGCGATCTGACTAAGGCCTTTGATTGTATCGATCATGGTATATTGTCTGATAAACTGCAATATTATGGTTTCATTAATAATCAGCTAAAATTTTTCAAGTCATATTTGGAAGGTAGGAAGCAGTTGGTTTATACTGAAAGTGGGTTTTCTTCTATCTTAAATATTAAAGCTGGTGTTCCGCAGGGATCTGTATTGGGACCTATTTTGTTTTTGATTGCTGTTAATGATTTACCTGATAATGTTGAAGCACATTGTAGCATGTACGCAGATGACACAACATTTTTGACAATAAGCAATGATGTCAATAAATTACAAACAATGGTAGCTAGCACAGTAGCCAGTGCTTCCGAGTGGTTTAGGGCGAATGGGCTTCTTCTGAATGATGTTAAAACGAAACAATTGATTTTCAGTTTGAAAAATGTTGATTCTTGTAATGCAGAGGAGAGTGTTAAATTTTTGGGTATTTATGTTGATAGGCAGTTGACATGGACTCCACATATTAATTTTGTGGTTGGGAAACTTTCAAAAATTTTCTTCTTGTTGAGTAGGCTACATGAGGTTATTGGAGAAGGGTATTTGAGAAATGTTTATTTTGCATTTTTTCAGTCAATTATGTCATATGGGATTGTATTGTGGGGAAACAGCTGCAAAATAAAAGATGTACTGATAGTACAAAAAAAAGCTGTAAGAGCTATGACTAAGTCTCATGGGAGAATACATTGCAGGCCTCTTTTTGTTAGTTTGAATATTCTCACAGTAATCAATTTGTACTTGTATGAAGTGGTTAGGTATACAATAAGTAAACTTGATGAACTGCCCAAGAGACATGAAATTCATAAATACAATACAAGAAATAGAGGGGAAATAAACTTGAGATACTATAGGCTGAAGAAATCATCAAACTGTCATTTGTCGGTGGGTTTAAAAGTATACAACAAGATTAGTAATAACCTTGATGCTACCCCAAGTAAAAAATGTTTAAGAAGGTATTATGCTTGGCTTGTCGAGAACCCCTTTTATTCATTACAGGAATTTTATACACTTAAGAATGATATGATAAATTTTTAACCTATTTTTGTTATGTGTAAGTAATAGTGTATGTGTGTAGAGATTTTTAATGTTTAGAAACATGAGGTTAAATTAAAATTTCAATGTTGACTTTGTCTATTGTACTAAATGTATCGAATGGCAAATAAATTATTATTATTATTATTATTATTATTAATTGCACATAGTACATTATTATTCTATACAGTCACATTGGGGTGACTGTTAACAAAGGTATAGGCCAGGGTTTATGTGTGATAATAAAGAGCTGATATTCAAAGTGGTCTGTCTTTTGGTCAAGGTGTGTCAATGGTGATAACTAATTGCACATAGTACATTATTATTCTATACAGTCACATTGGGGTGACTGTTAACAAAGGTATAGGCCAGGGTTTATGTGTGATAATAAAGAGCTGATATTCAGAGTGGTCTGTCTTTTGGTCAAGGATAAGTAAAGGTGTGTCAATAGCGATAAGATAGTTCAGATAATAAATTGTAGATAATTCTGAGCGATAAAAGTTTTGCTGTCACTGAACCACATAAAACATTAATCGTTCATTGTAACACAACACAACCAACCTTTATTTGGACCCTAACAGCACAAAACTGGCTTAAATTGAAAGTTTGCTTACACTACAAAATCTAAATCCTTAAATTCGTGGATCTTTTTCTGCAACATATAGGATTAGATTTTTGGAAGACCCCTATATAATACAGCTGGTTCTTCCAATGGATCTTGGTCAGAAAAATCTGTTTGACAAGATCTAAAACGGAGAGTTTACGATTGTTAATGAAAAATTAAAATTTTCCCTGAGTGTATTACAGCAGCTGAGTACGTGACAACGGTTGAAGTAATCTCTAAATCAAATTGTTTAAATTACAATACACTGTAATTCTATTACATTTTGAATCAAATGAAAAAGACTGCCAACCACTGTTTCAGCTAGATGTTGTAATCACCATTCCAAGAGTTCTTCATTCCTTTCAGTTTTCTTGATTATGGTGTATTACACATTATCTTTATTTGAGAGGAAGATCTGTCTCTTAGGCCTATTGCACATGTTGTTCAGGGCTTACCTAGCTAGAGGCTCTAACAATCTGCTTTTGTTACTCTTGCAATACTGAATACAGTTCCGCAAAGCAATATAGTTCCGTTCAATGGTGCTTTCTTCTTTTGTCATTATTGAGGATATTACATTCCCAGAATTCTTGATTTCTGAAAAGAAAAAAGTAAATAAAGATTTCGCTGAATACTTTGAATCATAATAATTAAATTACTTAGTTTTTAGAAGACCAAACTTATGATCTCACATAGATTTGTTTATATATAATTTAAATTTTAGAAGCAAGACATATTTATAATTATATTCATTGTTGTTAGCCTTAGAATCTATTTAGAAATCTACCTTAAGTGGACATAAATAGCTGGCCTGATAATGCTGCCTGCAGCAGTGAAATATGTAGCCACGTATAATTAAGGTGTAGTAAAACCATATAAAAGACTACAACTGACACTTAGTAAATAATATATTATAAACAACGACCTTAAAGTTTTAATCCCATTTTGTAGCTTACGGACTAGTGTAGAATTGGTATGTCAGACTATTCTAAGAATTCTTAGTTTGTAATTCTATGAAAACGTATTAATTTTTGAACGTTTGTAAAATTGCGGTCGTACAATAAGTGAAGATTACAGCACAACAGATTAAAACTCATTGTGTTTGTATTCAAGTCACTGATGTATAATTATGATTGTTTGTGTGACTTTTTGTAATTTAAGTAGTTTACTTATGATTAGATTTTAGGATTACCATCTTCAATATTACATTATCGCCGCTAAACTACGGCCGTTTCAACTATTCAGCCTTTTTCAAGTTTATTATCAGTCAAAATTATGTTGCCGAACATATCAACCAGAATGACCATGGTTACTCCAGCATAGACGGTAACCTCAAAATATTACATCGATGTAAAAAGGGAAAGTTGATGAACACGTTAGAACAGTTCAAAATATACAAGAACTATAAAACAGATAGTAGCAAGTTACTATAAACAAAAAACTAAACTTCGAATCTAACGCGTTATACGACACCCTATTGACACAGGTTGATAACCCATCACCCCTTCAAGACGACTAACTTGCATACCATCAGTGCTTACCGGGACATCGTCGTACATAGTCGCTTACGAGTCAATAGGTTTCAGTATACGGGCATGTGTATTTTTTATTTATTATGTAATCGTTGTGTAATTATGTGTAAGTGTTTGTGTAAATGACGAAGGGAAACCTGATAATAAACTTGAAAATATCTGAACAGCTGAAACAGCCGTCGTTTGGCGACGATAATGGAGTATTGAAGACGGTAAATCCTAAATCTAATAATTAGTAACCAATATTCGGAATGGAGACTAACAATTGTTATAGTTTACTTACTTTACATAGATTGTTGGTTGACACGTTTCGGAACTCGTTCCATCTTCTTTGCTAAGAAGATAAGACATGAAATGCAAGACATTAAGCGGTACTGCAAGTTAGGGATCTCGCGTGTCATCAATAGTTGAAAGTATGCGATGGTATGCACACGCTCGATGGTATTATTTGTGTTATTGTGCGCGTGTATATGTGTTAAGTTGTACTGTAATTTATTTTAATGTATTAACGACCTCAACAAGAATGATAATCTGAAGATGGAACGAGTTCTGAAATGCATCAACCCACAATCTATGTAAAGTAAACTACTTAAATTACAGAAAGGATTAGTTTGGTTTAGGATAAAGTTAAGTAGTTAACTAAGTCAATTTTAAAAATTCAAGAAATCCTAGAATCCTGGTTTACATTCTGTCTAAAATGTTCTGTGACACTAACTTTTTAAGCCTGGCTGGCCTTCTACCACTACACAAAGGCCCATAGGTGATTATGTGATTATTTTAGGAGTAATGTCAAACGGTTTCAAAAACTAAGAATCTTGTGTACAATTTGAAAAGGTGCTTTGGCCGGGTAGAGCAACTTATTTCTTAATATTTTATCACATATTTTTATTGATTTGTTGATGAAATGGTCATGTGCTTTTTTATTCTTGCCCAAAAAACCTTAAAATGGTTTTCCTAGACCTTTTTAGGTGTCTAAAGTGGTAACATTTTTACTAGATGAGTATAGTTCTTAAACGGATGAGTTCTGGAAAAGTATTTGCCAAAATACAAGGTCTGTTCAAAAAGTATCCGACTTTATTTTTTTTACATGCAGAAAACTGAAAAAGGGGGACGTGATTCTGCACAGACGTGTCCAAACATGTTAGGAATATGCTGATATTTTTTCCCGGCCGATAAATTAAGTCATTCATGTTTGAACACGTTTTGAACAAAGTACGCTCAATGGATTTTTAATTTTCTAAAATGACGAAACCAGTCGATCAGCGTTATTGCATTCAATTTTGTTACAAACTCGGCGATAATCAAGCAGAAACCATTTGAAAAGTTCGAAAAGCTTTTGGAAAGGATGCCATGAGTGCCACACAAATTAAAGAGTGATATAACTGCTTCAAAAGTAGTCACACATCCATCGATAGTGAACCACGATACGGTATTCCTTCCATCAGCAAAAACGACAAAGTTGTTGCCCGAGTTGAAGCTTTGGTGCTGGAAGATCGACGTATAGCCGTGCAAGAGATGGCAGAAGAAGTTGGAATAAGTGTTGGAAGCGCTCATTCCATCCTAACTGAAGATTTACTCATGAGAAGGGTAGCCACCAAATTCGTGCCAAAGCTGTTGAGAAGAGAACAGAAAGAGCTTTGTTTGGAAATTGCGCAAGACATGTTAGGCTTCGCAAATAAGGACAATTTCTTAAACACGTTAATAACAGGTGATGAGTTGTGAGTGTATGGTTACGACCCTGAAACTAAAATGCAGTCTTCGCAATGGCGACATTGGACATCCCCCCGACCGAAGAAAGCTCGACAGGTTCGTAGCAATGTCAAGGCCATGTTGACCGTTTTGTTCGACTGTCAAGGTGTCGTACATCATGAATACGCTCCCAAAGGCAAACAATCACCAAAGAATACTATCAAGAGGTCCTCCGACGTCTCCGTGATGCAGTGCGGCGTAAGCGACCAGAGTTGCTGTTAGCAGGAACTTGGCAGCTTCATCAAGGCAACACTCCAGCACATTCTTCGCATCTTATTCAACATTTTTTGGCAAAACATGAAGTTACGGTGGTTTGGCAGCCTCCCTATTCACCAGACATAGCCCCCTGCGCCTTCTGGCTGTTTCCTAGATTGAAAATGCCGTTGAAAAGGCACCGATTCGAGTCAAGAGAGGAAATAATACAGAATGCGATGAGACGACTGAACGCGATTCCAAAAGAAGCCTTCCAGAAATGCTTCCAACAGTGGCAACACCGCCAGGAAAAGTGCGTCGAGTCTGGGGGGGGGGGGGGGCTATTTCGAAGGGGACTAGTGTAATTTTTTGTATATCTAAAAAAATAATTTTTTACTCAAAGAAGTCGGACATTTTTTGAACAGACCTCGTATACACCTAGTTTAAGTGAACTTACCATTTTAGCAAATGAAGGGGAAGTTGTTTTGAATTAGTCAACAATTTTAAAAAACAAAAAATAATTATAAATTTTGACAAAAGTAATGGCATTTTATGATGGAATAAACCATAAAACAGTTATATCATAAAACTGTATATATATATTGAAACTGTTCTACTACTGCGTATTTTTTTCACAATTTTACAAATCTCAAAATTTATAAATTGTTAATGGAATAATTTCATTTTTAGAACATTCCAGAGCAATGGATTACCAACAATTATTTTACTTGCATAATATTCTTTCAGGCTAAATTTGGGTGTTGCAGACGGCTACCAGGAAATAATGTTTCTAGTTTTTCACAATATTTTAATAAATCCAGCACCATAACAGTACCTCTGAACTCACATAACTGTTAAGACAACACTAGGATTGTACTTAACGTAATAATGCAGTAAAATATTATATCCATTTATAATATTGATTAAATTGCATATAATTATTAAAGCACGTCCACCAAAGAGAATATCATGCAGTCAATCCATGTTGCAATAATGTGTGCTTGTGATTTCTTGCAACTGCAGTAAATACCCCAATAATTATTACCACCCATCAAAACCATTTTGAACTTTAATTTCAAAAAATTATTAGTACACTACACTTCAGCTGTTCTTACTTTGCACTAGGACCTTTAAACATGGTGTCCACAGAAAATCTGTTTTAATTTTCCCTGACTTTCCATGACCTGCTTACCAAAATTTCCCTGACTAAGTATTTTGCTCGTCGAGCTGACTAACTTTTAAAAGGCCGTAGAGAGATGTGAAAAAGTTCTCAACTAATTGACTCTCCTAGTTTTTTCAACACCACTAAAGCTGTGGAAGCTGTTGTAGAACATGTTTTATTAAGTTTTGAAAATAGAGAATACACTTCAGCTACACTAGTCGACTTATCTAAAGCTTTCGACAGTATTCCCCATAAATTACTACTAGAAAAACTGTATTCTTATGGAGTTAGAGACATTGAACTAGATTTGTTTCGGTCTTATCTCAGTAATAGACAGCAAATGGTTGTTCAAGGCCAGGATAAGTCTAATTTTGAAACTGTAAAAATTGGGGTACCACAGGGATGAGTTCTAGGTCCTTTCCTTTTTATTGTGGCTGTAAATGACTTTACCATTAATATGCCCTGTAAGACTATTTTGTATGCGGATGACACCACGTTTTTAAACAGTAGTAATAGTGTTGAGGTCTTAAAGTTAGAGCAAGACAAAGCATTAGGAAAAGCTTTGCATTGGTTCAAAGCAAACTCTCTTGTTGTAAACCAAAGTAAAACTGAAAAACTGGTATTTTCACTGAACAATTTGAATACAGATTGCACCACCAAAACTGTAAAATTGTTAGGTATGCATTTGGATTGTCAGTTGAATTGGAAGCATCATGTAACAACTCTATGTAGCAAATTGTCCAGAGTTACCTATTTGATGCGCAAATTGAAGGCTTGTGTCAGTATGGACATACTAATTAATGTGTATTATGCATTTTGCCATTCACATTTGACGTATGGTATAACACTATGGGTTAACAGCAGTGGTTCTAAGAAAGTTTTTGTGTGGCAAAAAAGAATCTTAAGATAAAGAATATGGCAGAAAGAGATAGTTGTTTACCCATATTTAAAGAATTTAAAATAATGACACTACCCAGTTTATATATATATTATTGTTTACTAGATGTTAAGGTGAATTTAAAGAATTGTACTTTCAGGCAAAATATTCATAGTTACAATACTAGAAGGAAATATTGTACAGATGCAATGCATGTAAGGCTTACAGTATTCTGACAACAGCATTCTATGTATGAAAATAAAACTTTTTAATATTTTGCCTGAGGAGGCTTGGACAACTAGATTAGGGAATTTTAAATTAAAAGTCAGTAGTTGGCTCAAATTGAAAGCTTTTTATTCCATACAAGAGTATTTGATATGTAATACTAGTTCATTAAGTTTTTAAATGTTTATTAAAATAGGTTGTCTTTTTGTAGTTGATTGTGGCTGTATATTTTATGTTTGATTTTAACTGTTTCTTATCCTAATTTTATTTTATTGTTATATTGATGTCACTTTTGAAGAATGATGTGTTGAAAAAATTGTGAAATTTTAATCCTAGAGATTCTCTTAAACTATGTTGACACTGTCTATTGCCATAAAAAACGTGCTTAACGACAATAAATGGTTTTGAATTTTGAATTTGAATTTTGAATTTTTTTCATAAAACTGAGGTTAACATTCCGTCCATCCATTGAGACTTAAAAAATGTTTCTTAAAGGTAAGGAGAGCCCTTTGCACTCATATTTTTTACATGAGTTGGTCCCATTGCATGATAAACAATTGCTTGTTTCCCCATATTGCTAAGTTTAAAAGGTTACAATAAGCTGGATTCGCATCACTAACAACCAAGTCCAACCAACCACTAAATTCCTGACACACTTTATTGTCCAGCCAAAGTTTATTAAACAAACATTTCTTGTTAGCTATTGTAATAAGTTTAAGGTAGCAACCTAAATAAAACTGAAAACACAAAAAGAATTAGCTAAATCAGTTTAAAAAAGGACACAAGGGCACAACGAAAACTATTTAATTTAATAGTTTAAATAGTAAAGAATTAACTGTTTAGTTCTTGTGAAAAATATCTGGAAAAATGCTACAATAGTCTGAGTTAAGGCAGATTAGAGCATTCAAAATTCTCCTCAAATCCATCACTGGGGAAGATTTATCTAACTTGGATTACGGAAAACTAGAGTAGAACTTTACCTACAAGTCTGCCAGGGAAAGATTTCCCTGACTTTCAAGATTTTTTGTCTCTTTCCCTGACGTTTTCTGACTATATTTTTATTCCTTGACTTTCCAGAATGTGGACACCCTGTTTAAAGGAAAATGGTGAAATGACAACAGCATTACCCAGGAGGAATGGAAGTGATTTTTAGTGAGACGTTTCTCACTTTTACTTGGCTACAAAAATTGCAACACTTTTCCATAGATCGAAGTTGTTTACAGAACATTCATTAATCACATTAATTTGTTGGAACAGTGTCTAAAAGTTAGTGCAACAAAATAACAACAGTATTTTAGTATTATTATTATCTTATTTTATTTTTTCTGGAAATGAATAAAGATCAAATATTTAACTGGAAAATATTAGAAAATATATCTTACATGCACGTATAACAAAATTATTTTATTAATTTTGAAATTTGTAGCTTTTACTTTGTGGAAGTTGATCATATTAAAAGATTTTGATCACTAAACAATTTGAATTAACCGTGTCTGCTGATTTTAATAAATGACAAATTTTACTTAAATGATAGCAAATATTCAACTAATAACAAAATTGAGCCTCTATAATTAATTACTAAATAATAACTTTTCATCGCCTCAAAGTGATTAATAAAAATATGTAACAAAATAAAGTACACAGAATTAGAACCCAATAAAAAAAGTGTTGTAATTTTTTTATACCTAAAAAAAGTTTTTCTTGCACTTCCTCACCGCCTGGCTAGACCTGTTGCTATTTCACTTTTATTATCTAAAAATCCGAGTGCAAAATTACATTGGCTGTAATAAACATTTGACCATCTCATTTGTAGTACTACGACTTTCTAGATTATGTCAATAACAACTTTTGTTATTAGATCTTAAAAATCCTTTGTATTTCTAAGGTTACATGTACCTAGTTGAAAAGCATTTTTTTTTTAACTGGATGCATGTCATCAGAGCAGGGTTAGTGAAAAAAGGTAAATTTGCTGCTATTTTATTTAAACAAAAAATCAAACAAAAATAACATACTGCTCTGTATTTCCTTTATTTTTAATTATTATTTAACTTTGGATGGAAAGGTAATTACAATTTTAAAGATTTCAATAAGTTAAATCCAATGTACTAATAACAATATCATGCAAACCTGTAAGTAACAAAACAAACAGAAATCATGCCAATCAAATACCAAAAAAACTTAAGCAATGCAAGATTCATAACAATACAACATAATAATTAAAACAATGATAAATCAATCACAACAATATTCTGGTTTAAAATTAGTTTCTAATGATAGATTGATCATATTTTTACAATTTTCGTTTGGACATTTGCCATCATTTAGCAATTTGTATTTCCTAAACACAAATGATGGCAAATGTCCGAACAAACATTGTAAAAACGATAATATTATTTCCATTTATTCTTTTATGTTTAATTTATACGGTTTAGATATTCACTCCATGTTTAAACTATTTATAAATCAGAAGGTAAACTTCCTCAGTCACACACTATTTATTTCCATATTTTGTGTATTCTGAATTTGAAGGCATTAACTTGGTCTGTATGCTTATTTACCCCCAATGTTTTGGACTCTTTACCGCTGTCCATTTCAAAACTTTAGTAAGTTAAATTAAGGCTTTAATAGAGTTTTTAAAGGTAAAATGAAGCATAAATCTTTGAGGTTATACAGAGCTGGGTGTTGATTGTTTATAATCTTGTTGACTACCTTGCTTTTTAAAATAATTGTTTATTTTGACATTTACCATCGTTTGTATATACAAAACATAATGCACAACATGAATAACTAACAAGCAAATATAAGACTAGAGATTTAGACTTGAGCTAAATATAATATTTCATTATGTGTAAATATCCTCATAGCTTTCATTCTGAATTGGTTTCAACAATGCTATCCTATATAGATACATATGTTAAACAAAATTTATTTTATGAATCCCTTGAAAATATTTGTGACAAGTTAGAATGACAAAAAGAAGAGTTTAGGTTAGATTAGGCTAGGCATCATATATATTTTAATAAAAATGAATTTTATATATCGTTGAATATATTAATTTGTGAGAAGTTAACATTATGAAAAACAAATACGTACACGTGCGGACGTCAGAGAAGCGAAGTTAGTTTAAGGTAGCTATGAATTAAATATTTAAATTTATTCATTTTTAACAGTTTAAATTGTTTAATTTACTATCGATTGTAAACTAGTAGATTTGTCAACGCTGAAACATCAATATACCGAACAAGTTCAAATTACTTAATACGCTTTAAAATCTTATAATTTCAAGGTTTTTTCCCAAATGTTTTATTGAATTCTTCAAAGTTTTTGTTTTCTTATTTGTATTCAGGTATTTTATGATTTAATTTATGCTGTTTAGCGTTAAAATAGAATGAAAGTTCGGAAAAAGTTGTGACACACAATATAATGAAATAGAAAATAAATACCGAATCAAACATTACCATTACACTTCACAGATTTTTGTGCGAATCTTAAAATGTGGCGTGTATTGTCGACTTTAAAAAATTTAATTTATTTTAGCAAAAGTATTTATTACCTCCAATATACTTACAAACAAGATCTGATCAAATTTGGATAGAATAGTTCTTATTATATTCTTAAGTTATTTTAATTTTCCAATTTACTGTCAAACCATATTTTTGTATATTCCGATGCTAATAATTAATTAATTAAATATTTAATGTAATTATTACAAACTTAATTTTAATTAGACCAGAAACAATCATGTTAAATCGAAATCTATACAAAATCAGCAGAACTGTTTAAAACAGACCTGTGCTCCCATTTGTATTATGAACTGACAACTTCAAAATTAGAGTTTTAGAGTAGATCGCCATAACCAAAGTTCTGTTTTGAGTAAAGTTTAGCATTCCAATTATAAAAGTAAACCAATTGAGAGATAAGTTAACAGTCAGTTACCAACAGAGGAGACAGAGGCACAAGCAAAAGCATAAACATGAAAAAGCCTAAACGAGAAAACAATAATAAAACAGACACAAAATTAGAAGAATATAAGATAACAGAACGCCAGATTAAATAGTAGGAAAATCTACAACAGGGAAAAAATGTTATTATAATCTGTTAATTGTAGTACAAGGTGCAGCAGAAAGAACTCCCCTATTTGGGGAGCTAATAAAAACAAAACCAAGTAAGATAGGATATTTTTATTTTCATTAACAAAGAGTACTCTTAATGCCGTTTAAGAATATGCAATATTAATGTGTTTTAAACAATCCGTCACTCAAATGCCTGCCTCCATTGTTGATGCATTGGCTGAGCCATTCTCTGTAGTTGTGAATGTGACATCTTCTCCATAAATGTTCAGAAGCAATGCTGTACGGACTTCGTGATCTCTTCCACTCAGTTCTTGAACCAAAACAATCCTGTAAGGATACATTTTCAAATCTCGATGCAAGATTCTATTCACACTTCACTCAGATAATCGCAAGGCTATCGCATGCTTTCTTGCGGAACGTCGAGGAGATTGTTGAACAGTACCTCTCACTGCAGCAACATTTTCTGGGCTTGTAGCAGTCCGTCGTCAACCTTATGTTTTAGTTACAATGCAGAACCAGTCTTTCGAAAATTCAAAACAAACGAATAAATGGTTTTCTTATCGGGAACAGGGACCCATCGACCAAGAGCGAACCGAATGCGGGAGGCCCGATGAGTTATTGGCGAACCGCCATTTTGAATAAACTGCTCCACAACAAAAGCGCGTTGTTCACCAGACCAAGCCATGACGTACACTGGAAACGTCACGTATGCAGCTATTACGACACGCCCCCCACCCCTCTACGCTATTTGAGTGATGTAATGTTTAAAACACATTGATATTGCATATTCTTTAACAGCATTATGTGTACTCTTTGTTAATGAAAATATCCTGTCTTACTTGGTTTTGTTTTTATTAGCTCCCCAAATAGGAGAGTTCTTTCTGCCGCAACCTGTAGTAATATAGAACAAGACTATGTTTATCAACAAACTACTGTAAGGTCTTTTGTTTTTTCTAAATCTACCTTACTGTACATCCCAGTAATATTACTACACATATTGTTTTTTTTTTAACCAAAATCACTTGTACATGTAACTTTCTTATCTTGACTTAGGAGTACCGTCTCCGAATATGAGTAGATACTAGGTGATATTTCTGTTGTTCTAGCTTACAGTAATTCCTTGGAATTGTTTCAACTTAATGTACACTATATAGTAACTTATAATAATTCAAGTTAGATAAGTTAAAATATGACTTGGAACTCTTACCTGTTTATTAAAGGACCAACTACTTTAGCAGGTTTTGCAGACAAATTTCTTCTAAGTACAGCAGACACTGCTAATTGTGCTCAAAATGGAATAAACCAAAACCGGTAATGGATACTAATAAACAAGGAAATGAAAGCCACATTTAAAAAAAAACTCTTTCTCGGATAATTCTAACATACGGATCAGAATGTTGGGAGCTAAAAAAAGCCGACGAATAAAAATTGGCCTTATTCAAAAACTATTGAGGATGTGTGGCCCTATGAAAGAGAACAGGATGTGGAGACAGCTGTATAATGTTTAATGATGTTCCATAGGCCACTGCAAACATTTGACTCAGAGAGTTAAAACGAGGAAAAGTTTCTATATTTGTTTCTTTCTATTTAACTTTAAAACTAGTCCGATTTTTGATAAAGTTTTTGCCGATGTGTTAAGCATTGCCTTCCGAGTAACATGGGCTACGTTTCATCATACTTTTACAAAATGAAGGAAGAGCAATGGTGGAAAAAGTGAAAACTTGTCAAAAATCTGTTGTTTCGGTGGCTTTTATGCTTAAACGGCTAAAAAATTAAAGAAAAATTAAATCTGTAAGCAGAAAAATGTTGGCAGTGTAAAGATTTACAACAAAATCTGGGAGAACTTGTGTCTCTATCTTTTAAGGTTGTCTTGCAATAATTGCTTTCACAAGCAAAACTGTATATAACTTTTTCAAAACGTATATGATTAAGGGGGTAGGGACGTCCCTATATCGCGCATGTTAATTTGTGATATTAGGTACACACTACTCCCTAAGTATTAGGCTTAAAGCTTTCAAACAAAAACCAATTGAAAGCCTGTATGTACCTTGGGCTACATGGTAGACCAATTACCGTACATTTGTTATTTGACATTTGGAAGATAAACAGTTTTTTTTTATGTATATAAATATCAAATTTTTACCTTGTTTTTGTTAATTTAAATATTTACAAAACATGTTTTAAGTAAGTTTTAAAAATTCTAATTGGTCTACCATATAGCCTAAGACACCCACTGTTAGTAATAAACATTTTAGAGCTGTAGGGCAAAAAAATAGCTGAGCAGCATGTACCGAAGTTAAGATTTTTATAGTTTTCGGGAAATCGCGTTAAAAGTATGCCAATATCATTCATATAACATTTATGATTCTTTCAGACAAATTTTACAAACACATGATTCAACCAAAACTTTTTGTAGTAATTCCAAATTGAAAATTGAATGCCTTTAGAATTGTCATCAAGATTATCAGTTTTTCTTACATCAAACTAGGATTCAGAAATTTTTTTTTCACGGTCTAATAGGCTTTTTCTTTTCTGACGTAGGCCTAAATCATTGTCTGCTTTCTTATTTAAATGGAAACGTGATTTGTAAAACTGTTTTATTCTAGGCATAATGAAGCACAGAACAATAACACTGAATAAGTATAAAATCTAATAACTGGAAAGAATTTGTAAAAGTAATCTTCAACTAAACTCTCACAATCACAAATAAACATTAGGTACTGTATTTGTTTACATAACAAACAAAACACTATCAGCTGACAGGCTATTTCTAAGAGCTATTTCACAGTGAGGTCTGAAAACCAGGTTAGCCAACATTACCAGTCTATTCCGGCTAAAACATCATTTGAATGATATGAGTTGTGTGAAACAGTGCTCTCGACAAGGAATCCTGAAATCAAAATCTGTAGCTCTTGCTTATGTTTTAAACAATGTATGATGAATAAATTGTTTTAGAGCATTTAAACTATATGTAAGTGTTCAGAAAGACTTGTTAAATAAATAATGACAATAAACAATTTTTTGACGTTCCTACCAGGGGCGGATCTAGGATTGAGCAAAGGGGGAGCTAAATACCACCGGGTGGCCCTCCCCCAGAAATTTTTTTAAAAAAAATAGTCTCTAAAAACGTCATTTTAATGCAGTTTAAGACTATCAAAATCATAACAAAACTATTAGGAAAAATCCTTTTCATCACACTGTATCGAAAATAGTCACTTTCAATATCAGCTGTGAGTATTGAATATAGTGTTTTCTAGGTCTAGATCGGCAAAATCAGCTGGATATTTGTGCCGATCTCTAAATTAGTTATAAATTAGAACACTAGTAGCGCTATCAATAATAATTAATTATGATTTGAAATGTCGTTTTATTAATTTATTAGATATAATAAGATTTAAAAAAAGAAACAAACATGAGTAACAATAAAAACTACATATTGATACTATTTACAAGTATTAAATAAATAAACTTTTAACTTATCAGTTAAATAAACTAATTTAATAAAGTACGACAGTACGTTTTTCATGTACCTGTACCGGTAGTAGTGTATTATGTCTATTAATATTAATGACAGAATAAAACACCAAAGACAAGATAAACTTTTCCTGAAAAATCAATGCCTATAAATTGTTAGAATTAAGGCAGGTTTTTATTTTTATCGCTATTGATATTAAAATCAGCTGATCTCAATAATTTAGTTGCTATAAAGTATGTTGTCATTGTACTCTAGGAATGTTATTGACAAACGATAGGTTATTTTGAAAAAAATACATGAAATTTATTATTAATACTATTAATCACAGTTGCTTTTCAATCCTCGCTCATTTTCCGATTTCGGCTTCGGCTTCACCTCGGTCGTTAAACTTGAGCTCGTATTTCAGTCCTAGTGATGAAATATACTATTAAATCATGTTTTAACAACGGCTGTTATTGCAGATACTGTACAGACTAAATTTAACTACAACTAATATTTTCAAAAAGGCCTGAATCATATAAGAAAGGAAATTAAGTAATAATGTAACTACACTAATGCTTCATCTTCATTTGTGCCTGAACGTAACAAAGTCCCAAGAAGTTAAGCAGTAAACAACACAAAAGCACTTTCAAATATAAATTCTACTGACTTATTTTCTTTGTACTTAGTCCGAAATAAATGCAGTTCATTGCACTTTATAATTATTAACACATAAATAAATTTAAAAATCTTTGTTACACATGTTACTGTTTTTCAAGTAGGTAGTATCTAAAAAGGTTTATTAATTTTAAACAAAAGAATGTTAATACAGCAATGTTATTTATTTTTAAAAAAATCACAAACATAAAAATATGTTCCTTATTTTATGTTTTTCAATGTTCAATCACACTCCCAATTTTTAATTACCAAACATCTAGATTTTTTTTGACAAACACATTTATAACATTTTCAATATCAATTTCTCTCTCTCTTTTAAGATATTGGCTAAGGCCAGGCCGTTGAGTCAGGAATCAAACCCCCATTGTGCTCCTCAGGTACGTCTTCAAACGTCTTAAAACTGAAAAGCTCCTCTCTGCCGTTGCAGTGGTTACTGGCTCATAGCTCTAATACAATGGATAATTTATTTGAATTCGAATTAGGACCAAAACCTACTTTTATAATACCGGTACGTAACAATTATTAATTTGGCTCGCTTTACACAATGCCGAAGTATTGAAATCATGCGGTAATTTTGTGTGTGTCTGTTTTCCTGTATACACGATAATTATAAGCACTCACAGACGTCGTAGAAAACTTTTTGATGGTACTAAAATCTTCGTAATTTTATTGCGGAGAGTTGAAAAGTTTTTGAGCTTTCTAGCGAAAGTCGTAGCGCGTCAGGGTCACGTTTTTGGGTCAAAATTATGAAAACACAGTGTAGGGTATCATTTTATATGTTTTTGGGTACGGGAAAACTGATTTTGAGAGTTTAAAAGTTATAGCGTGTCGGGGTCGTGTCTTTTAGTCAAAATTTTGAAAATATTGTGTCAACATTTTGAAAATTCTGTGTGGGGTATCGTTTCATATGTTTTTGGGTACGGGAAAACCAATTTTGAGAGTTAAAAAGTCGTAGTTTCAATTCATGTGTTATGTCCAGACGACCTGAAGTCTGAAAAAAGTGTTCCATCTTTTCACTAGTTTACTGTTAAATTATACGGTAAAATGAAAATTAACAAAGCCCATTCATTTAAAGTAATGTAGGCCAAACTACCGCACAAAAATGTATTAATTTTCAGTTTTCTAAAATTGTTTTATATATATATATATATATATATATATATATATATTATTATTTTTTGTTTTGCGATGTTTTATCCTGTAAGTTTAGGGGCCCAAGAGGGGGCTTAAGCCCATTAGCCCAAATGGTACATCAGCCACTGGTCAATATCCCCTTTAAAGATACTTAAAATCATGTTGCACTCACCTACGTTTATATTTGAAATTTCTTCAAAAACAGCCCTAATTATCCTTTGGGGTGCTGGGATTTTCAAAAAATATATTTTCCTTAGACTCTTCTTTAGGATTGCTTGGTGTGCATATTGCACATGGTATGTTAAATCCTTTATAGTAATAGTAAAACTAAATACCTGATAGCAAGAGGGTAGGAAAGGTATCAGTTACAGTAGGCACAGCGGTAAAACTGTTTCACAGAAGACATGTTTAGCATTCACTTTCACAATTCATTAGAATGAAATGTTTAATAATGAAACATAAAAAGCAGGATAATTAGGGTTTGGTTAAGAAAAGCTGTGTTAGCGTGATTAGATTTTCTTGAACATGAAGTTTCACCAAGTTCCGAATACACATACATTAATCAAACATTTTTTTATTGTAATATCCTCTAATCAATCCCAAGCGTATAGTATAAGCGATCTCAAACCACATCCATAAATCATATAACAATCGTTTTAACCCACACTCAATCTACAATTGACCAGATGCAAAATTCATAGCAAAATGCTTGTCCGTATGTCTCCAGCAAATTGTATTAGTAACTTTTAGTATAAAGACGGGAACACCCATTTCTTTGTATACCAGGTAACAATAAGATTCAACAATAATTTAAAATACCTTTTTTTGTGTTTCTGCTCAGTCCAGTAACTTTTTTCCTTAGTCGGTGACAATCGTTTCGCATATTTTCATTCAGGCATCGCCGAACCGATTTTTATTTTGCATGTATAAAAATATGAGTCAAATTCGAAATGAAAACATTACACAACACATATTACAAACATGAAACATAAAGTACAGTAGAGTCCCGCTATTACGAACAGAGTTTAGAAAAAGTAACGATTTTTTTTAACATAAAAACAGGAGAAATAAAAAGACGTTCTTGAAAAAACGTACATTTATTGTTATACAAATAGAGACATACATAGAGCCTAAGCTTGATGAAAACGCCTGAAACCAAATTGGAATGAAAGCTGGTTTTGTTTCCTTCATGTTTTCCATCCGTTTTGCAGGAAGGAAGCTACCGCAACAAGCTTCCGGTGAAATGGATACCGGATCCTTCAGAAAGAAGGAAATATTAGATACAACAGCTAGGTACTAGTAGTGTTGTTGCCACCTGCCAGTTGCGTTCGTCCGTTTTTCTCCTCCGTTTTCGTTATCTCGAAGGAATATTTTCATTCGATCTTTTTTCAAGATAATGCGGTACTAACGAACAGACTGCTGGATAACAAATCGGACAGTTCGAATAACCTATCCCTTCGAAACAGAATGGTACCGCAACGAAAGGAAATAACCCCAGATGATATAAACCTACACTAAAGCAAGGTCAAGAGCATTTGCCACGTTTACGTGTGATATGAGTTCAGTTTGAGCATTCACCTCCTCCTCGCTTTCTTCCGAATAGAACTGCCACTAGCACATTTTCCCGCACTTAATTTACACCTAACAAGTCAATACATTGATATTATTCATGAAATCCGCCTATTCCGAATTCCTGCTAAATCAAACAGTGTTCGGTCCCAATTAGACTCTACTGTACAACATTTAGGACCCAATGGAATATTGAGTTGTTGCAGTAAGGGCATAAATTGACCACTCTGGAGGCCTACCATATTTATAATAGATGCAAAAAGGATAAAGATAAATTATTAAATGACCACAAACACAATTGCAAGCAAACATAATATTTGTCTTAATGCATAAGATTTCTCCCCCACGTTGCTACTGACTGCCAGTTTGAAGATACCTTTTACTGTTTGTGATACGATAGATTTGATGACAATCGCATACTGTGACATAAATAAATTTAACAAGTGTCTTAAATGTTTTATCAAGTGTCGTTTTGTGTTTTTATTCATTATGATTTTATTTATTTGTGTGTTAAGTATCAAATTAATCTCTGTTAATAAGTGTAATTGTGAGAAGTGTTTTTTGTATTCGTTCTGATGATGCCAGAAAATTTAAAGGTGAAACAGCTGTAAACGAGGAAAAAAACTTTTAAAAGGATTGCTAATGCAAGTACGTAAGTAATATTAAATAGATTTTGTCAAAAGCTTATTTCAGTCAAGTTGAACAAACATCAAGAGAAATCAGTTTAAATCAGTGATCACATTAACCAGCTAACTAGTGTTTATAGTGAAAGGCTAAAAAGTACAAATATTCTGTTACTTGGTTGCACCACTCTCCAGAAGCAGTTTTATAAGCCTTGCTTGACGTGCATTATTAGCCCACCAAATACCTTCCCTGCGGTTAATATGTTGTACAAATATCTCTGAATAGTCAAATACCTGAAGTTTGAAAAACTCTTTTTCTTGTTGCCTTTAATTTCACTCGAATGTACAGGAGTTTGGACTCTGGGTCGAGAAGGTCTTGGAAACAGACGACACAGTAGAGGAGGCCCGTTAGTTGCGAAGCGGCCCATAGACCTTGCTAATCCAATGAGTATTGGGATGGTTACTTTGCACAAAGTTACTGCAAAAGAACAACCATAATAAACTCTACAAGATCCAACTTATAAGAAAATATATCATATTCCAAAATAAAAAGCTGTTAGTAATATTATAAACAACATTAAGCGATCAGATGTTTGCAATAAAGGTGCTTGGTCTCAAATTTTGTTTGTATTATATGAAGATAGTTTTTACATTATTCCTTGTTTGGAATTTGCAAAAACAGAATCTGTTGCGACAATACATTTGCACTAAATACAGGATGGCTAGTGATATGACCTTTTGAAATTCCCTGACTAAATTACTTTTTCCCTGGGGCAATCTTAGAAAAAGCACAAACAAAACCACGCTAATTTTATTTTAGTAAATCGGTCAAATTATAATAGTGAGAAAATCAATCTTTAGGGAATTAATTAAATATATATTAAAAATATTTAATTAAACACGGTAATATTATAAGAGTTCAATATTTAATACAAACTATGTTACGGTACCAACCACCATGCAACGATTGGGGTTGCAAAAATAAAAATAAATAAATAAATAAATTTATACTGTGTAAAAAAAATGGGGTTCGGTAAAAAGTTCAAAAATAAAAAAAATATGTTTTAAATCAAAATAAAAACGCTATATGTGGATTATCTAATAACTATTAATATCTCTCCTTCATCTCCTTTACTTATTCACCTTAAAAAATCAAAGTCGTCGCTCATGTAATACTTAAAATCATTTAAACACCTCTTAGGCCTATTGCCTTGCTTCAATAATAAAATCACCACCCACCTAAACTCTCCATAACATCTTTCTCCCAACTTCAACGTAGAACAATATCATGTGTCTCACCTTACTTCAACTCACCTTACTTTTAAAACCTTAAAAATCACCTTCACTTAACTCCCACAATACTAATAAAAAATAATAATCATAATATTTGCGACAATCCACATATAACCTCACTTATGCTCTGTTTGCATATATCTACTTATAATTGTTAATTATTGAGAAATATTTGTTAATTAATTTGATTTTCTCAGGGGTGGATACCTGGCTATTAAAGTACAAACTAAATGGACATTCGTGGCTGTATAAAGAAATTCAAGGCATTGCAGCAAGACAACTATTGTTTACTCAAACATGATTTAAAAATGAATGTTCACAACAACAAAAAGATATTAACATAATGGTACAAATATACAAACAAATCAAGGAAATATTTACAATTATACAAAGCTTGGTCAGCCCTATCTCTCAAGTTATGACGCAATAGAAATCAAAAGAAGTTACTTTTTAAAATAATCAAAATTTAATACTTGCAGACTAAAATATGTCCTATGGCCATTATTACTCACTGCATTATATTCGTCGCACTGTTATTTACCTAGGATTTTTCGTCGTTAACACAATTCACTCTGAAGCCTATCTTACGCCAATCCCGCCGAAGCACATGGAAAAGTTATATGTCGAAAAACACTCAGTTTACATGATCAATTCAATTTTTTATAACAACACCAACTCAAAGGTACATTTGCTTTAGTTTGGGACTAAACTTGTCACCATTTTATAAGAAAAACTACATTTTTCGTGTACTATTACTCGCCGGCTTTATGCAACGCACATGAACTGTTACGCCATCTTGCTAGAAGTGTACTTGTTTCCAGAACGTACTGTCGCGTTCCCTCTCGCTTAAAACCTGTCTTTTGTCACGCACAAGTTGATCCCCTCTCTCTCTTTGAATTGCTTCCATGATCATAGTATATGGAGTTCTTAAGTATACTGAGATCTCGATACATGTCGAATTGTGTTATGTCTTGTTATTACTTTTTATTTATTGAACTGTTTATAATTTCAACTGCTGCTTTATACTGTTCGTTTTTAACGCACTACTCATTGAAACAAAATCTCTTATATAATTTTCACATTTTACACACGTTCATATATTAATGTTCTTTAAGTCTGCTTTTATATTACCTACTTTTACAGTCTGCTTTTATATTTTATTATTTATTTATTAAAAAAAAATGATTCTATTGTAATTATTTTGCGTCATTAAGAAATGTATATATAAACATTATAAATGGTTAATATTATTTAAGTATTGCGTCATTTATTTATTTAGACCAAACCTCTGTGTTTTTAGACACTATAGGAAACAGCTGACTTATTTCTTATTTTATATTTTCTCTGTGACATGGCTGTTAGTGTTACAACCAGCAGTTGCAAATTACACATTTATGACTATAAATATTAAATTGAACAATGAATGACTTAAATTATATTTTATTGTATTATAAAAAAAAGAAATAACTAATTGGTTTTTGTAATCCATTTACCGGTTATAGATTTGCATTGACATTTAATTTGATACGAAGATACCCAAATTCGAAAACATTTAATAATAAAACTAACATTTTTAGAAACAGCATGCTAGAGAAAGGTTTCAAGGTCATAACACCGTAAGTGCATTGGAACAAGCTGCCACAATCACTCCAGTAACTTGCTGATAATTGTTTTTCTTCTGATACATAGTTTTCTTATTCTTCAATTTAGAAGATCATCACAATAATGAATATTCTCAAGAAGTAGAACGATGATTATTATTAAGAAGTTCTTTAATGTTTATTTTCTCAACTAAAAACTGTATTAATCTCTGATTTTAAATTATTATTTTTTAACTACAGTAGAGTCCCATTATTCTGAACAAATTGGGACTCTTCGGATTAGCGGGAATTGGGAATAAGCGGTTTTCATGAATAATATCAACGCATTGGCTTGTTAAGGCGTAAATTAAGTGCGGGGACATCGGCTACTGTCTGTTGTATACAGCATTGATCGGCTCAGAGGAAAGCGAGGATTAGGTGAACTGAACTCATATCACACGTAGACGCGGAAAATGCTCTTGACCTGACTCTAGTGTAGGTTCACATCATCCGGGGTGATTTCCTTCTGTTGCTTTACGATTACATTTTATTCAAAAAATAGAAGGAAAGGGATTGGTTGTTCGAACTGTCCGTTTTGTGGTCCAGCAGTCTGTCCGTTACTTCCGCATTATCTTTAAAAAAGATCGAAAGAAACAATTCCTTCGAGATAACGAAAACAAAGGAGAAAAACGGATGAAAGCAACTGGCAGGTGGCAAAAACACTCTCGATGCCGATTTTCCATACCACCGATACTTTATTTTTGGTATCAGTATCGCGAATCGATAGCAGAACCCGAAATTCGATACCGAGAGATACTCAGTTTATATCATTTTCAGATTTGCCAGTTCTCCTTATTTTGAATATAATCTCCGGCATTTGAAATCACATTCTCTGTACTTAAACCAAATTCAGCATAACAATAAATATCAGTAGGAAAAAATGTAAAACTTTCTTAATTTGATGTATGTAGAAATTTTCCCTTGTAAAATGTTTAGGCAATTGTTTCGCTTGTTAAGTAAAGACTTTTGTTTTATTTGTATTCATGCTTAGGCTTAGTTATTTGTACACAGGAAGTTACGGTAAAGTAGGTTCAAGGTCAACCACTTACGGATTCATTTCTTATCGTGTCTATTTACAGAATTAGGGTGTCTACCGTGACGAAAAGTTACAAATTTTATAGGTCGGGTAAAACAATTTGGATATTTTCCGGATTTACGTTACCCGTGATTTGTTTTTTGTGTAAGTCTTGACGAAGTGCCTTTGTTTTACTTGCTATTCAATCTTGCAAATAGCAAAATTTAATTTCCATTTAAATTAAGTTTTAACTCCGGTATTTTATAGAAACAAGAACAGTTTATCGTTCTCGCAAGTAGGTTTTTTCATGGACATATGCTTTTGTATATTAAATTACGTTTTAATGCCGGCGTTTTATAAAATTAGCTCTAATAATATTCAGACGTTCTATTTTTTTTGCGGACATTCGTCATTGTATTTTAAATAATATTTCAACAATGGTAGAGTTCATAAAGTTGGCACAAATTGTACTCGGGCATCGATTTTTTCGCGGACATACGCTTAGATTGTATTTATTACAAATAATTAGGCCTAGTTGAATTACTGGTTGTTTTTTGTTGATAGGTTTTTTGTATTGAGAATCGAAAAATTTGGTATGGACCCATCAATAACATAAACGAAAATTTTAACTCGATCTTCACGACTACTACAACTATTACTATTTTATCATCTCTGTTCTAGTCGCTAGATTTCAAATGACATTCTGACTACCATTATGCCTACGGTTTATAATCGAATAGTCCGTCCATATCAACTGACTAACGATTACATAAGGGACTAGTCGAATAAACTACTAGTTTAACTAGTCGATTAGCCCATCAAGATGAGGATTGCTATTGATGTGAAGCGTGACTTGCCATAATTCAAAATATAAGAAAATGTAAAGTAAAGGATTAAAAACGTTTTAAGGCATATCTAAAGAAATTAAAATAATTACTTAGTTCAATAAACACAAAGAATTGATCATGTGTGAATTGCTTACTTATTCACCTATAAAACCTCTGTTATTAATTTATTACTAAAATGCCCGCACTCGCAGAAAGTTTTTCGTCTTACCATCGACCGTTGCAGAAAGATAAAACACATTCTGCTTTGGGGTTTCACATAACTTTCAAAAATTAGAAGTTAATTTTTGTATATTATAGTTTATAAAAACATACATTTATTATTATACAAATAAGTTAGAGACATACATAGAGCCTAAACTTGATGAAAACGCTTGAAACCAAATTTTAATGAAAGCTGGTTTTGTTTCCTTCACGTTTTCCGCATTTACGCGACTGGAGTAAACTATCCGCTCGCATATACACGTTTTATAACTTTAACATATGAGTACTATCATCGCGTTGAAGCGACTAATATAATTCTTTTACTGGCATTTACTACAATCTATTAGCTTTAAAAATGAACTATTTCGACTATCGATAGGAGGTACTAGCTAACAGTAGAAAATAGAGAGAATAAAATCATGTTGCGAGACCGCGTTTACTAGGTTTTGTGGAAGCCTATTTTGAAAAATGAATTAGGAATATATTATGCTTTATCCAAAAATTAAATTTGATTATAACAAATTGTAGAGAATAAATCATAGAATTGAACTGTATACTTGAAAATGTTAAAATAACCTTATTTTAAAAATATATTTCATTTTTTTTCACTAAATTAGAAGTAAAACAAACCTCTCCCTAGCGCTAGGCAAACAAAGCCAGACGCATTGTCCCATACTTGAAATAACCTAGTCTGAGCATGAATTAGGATTTAGACTATGTAAGTCCCAAAAAGGTTAATTAATTACTGTTATGTATGTTGAAAATAACATAACAGGGAGAACAAAACTACTGTATTTTTAAATAAAAAGAGCCTTTAATTAACTAAATGAAAAGGTAACACTTTTACATGTTAAGCGAATGTACATAAATGAATTTCATTGCTTGCTGAACATCTCGGTCAAAGTAAACTGTTTAACTGTATTAATCCATTTCACTCCTGGCGCCTACACAATAGGGCTTCGCGGAGGGAAGGACAATAGCGCGCATAGACAGAATCATTATTTTGCGAATCACAGTAAGTTCCCGTCTTGAATTTTTTTCTGAAATTCTGAAAGCGATTCGGATAGTTGGAGTTTGGATAATTAGAGTTTTAATATATGTATAAATCCAGGGAAGGTTCCCAATTTAAAGTTTAAAAACTGATAGTTTCCGAGATCCCAATGGTGGCCATCTCGAGTTGATCACCCTGTATAAGACTAAAGCCGCTTGGAATTTGGTTAAAATTGAAACTGGAAATTGTAAAAAAAAAAACTACTGTAGTTGTATCGAGCTAAGTGTCTCAGGTAGAATTTATAAATCACAAAATAAAATTTCAAATATTTTCAATGAATTTTTCTGTCATACGGTAGATTGTCTTGGCAGCATTAAATTTCATTCATAAGCACCCAAGACCAACTGATAGTATAGAAACGGTGGAACCAACATCAATTGGTGAGGTGTGTAAAATAATCAGTGGTTTAAATTCTTCAAGAGCTAGCGGCTGGGATGAGTGCAAAGTTAATTGCAGAACCTCTGGTGTATTTAATTAATATGTCTTTACAAATGGGAATTTTTCCTTCAAATTTAAAATATAGTAATCTGGTCCCAGTGTATAAAAGTGGAGACTCTAATTTAATAAATAATTACGGACCTATTTCACTTTTAAGTGTTTTTTCAAAATTTTTTGAAAAGATTATGTTTAACAGATTGATTGGGTACATTGAGGAAAATTAGATACTTGGCTCGAACCAATATGGTTTTAGAAAGAATAAAAACACTGCACAGGCTGTATTTGGTTTTATTGAGCATATAGCCTGTGCAATGGACAAATCAAATTTTGCAGTTGGTGCATTTCTGGATCTGTCAAAGGCATTCGATTGTGTAAACCATGATATACTTCTAATGAAATTATCCTATTATGGAATTAAGGGTAAAGTATTAAATTGGTTATCATAATTCCTCTCAAACTGTTTCCAAAGAGTAATTGTTGGAAAGAATAACATAAATAGTAAATACTTAAAAATTATAAATTGTGTTCCACAGGGTTCAATATTGGGTCCTTTGTTATTTATCATATACATCAATGATATTACGCCAAATATTAAGCATTCTAAATTGACTCTGTTTGCTGATGATGCAACTCTGGCAATTGTGACGTGGCAGGTCTATAGTTATAAGTAATAAATAAGATTACATACAGTACATGAACTGCTAGTTGGAATTCAGAGTTTATTGGCTTTATTGGAATGTGCCGAATTGCTGAATTAACGTGAGGACAGTGAACCCAAGTCACATTTGGTAGACAGGCAGTTTGGGTTGAAATGTCGGACCGGTTACACGTGTGAGAGCAGTAAATATTACTTGTTGTTTGAAATAAATATGTAATTGGAAAATTGTGTTTCATTCCACGGAACAAAACCGCCGCCTCCTTACATTTGGTGTCAGAAGTGATTTTCTTGCAAAAAGAGAAGGTGATTGAATCCACGTGCACACACAAGAGGAAGAATTTTGACATGGCTCTATATGGTATAGAAGGTATGTAAATTAAGGTTTTTATTTAATGAAGTTTTTCACTAACATTGTAAATTATTAAGATAAAATTTCTTTTTGTAACGAAAAGATCTATTAAGGCGTGGGCATGTCTTCCGGAATGCAGGCAAAGTTATGAGTTTATCAGTATTTCGCAAGATTCAGGTCAAAGCGCTGGATTTTGTTTTGTTGCAAAGGAAGACTTGTATTTACTAACAATTGCAGGTAATAATTATAACAATGTCCAACAAAATTTTGGTGGTAACAAAATCGAGTGTCTTTGTTTCGAAAACAACTGTTGTTACAAAAATTACAAAGAATTCATTAAAACGGTTTAATTAGTGCAAACAATGTGTTTCTATTTCTAATAGTTAGTAATTTTTGTAAGTAGTACAATTTTAACGCAATCCAGATTGCATCATTAATATTTTTTTTTTAAATATTTTAATCTACAGTACCTAGTTTAATAAAGTAAGAGGTTTTATTTAATATTTTATCAATAATTAAATCAGTTAATGTAAGATTGTGCAGTTTGCATTATAAATGTTTTTCTTATGAAATAACTATTGTAATTAATTTGGGGAGAAAAAGCATTTATCGGACAGAATGGCGGATACTTTTAGAATTGATGGGGAGGAAATACCTTTGCAAGATGCATTGGATAGGTTAGCCACGAGAGTTCGGGAACAAACATTGCAGAATGAAACATTACGGGAACGTTTAGCCGCTGTAGAGATACATGAAATGGAACTTACAAGAATCGCAAACGAGTCTGTTGATTTATCTGACTTAAAATAAATAATGAAATATGAAAATAAATAAGTTGTGTTTTATAATAATAAGGAGTAGTTTAAATAAGGCAATTTAAATTTTATAGAGGTTAGTTTGGAAGCAAAGCTTTATAATTAGGTTCAAAATGTTTTAAGTTTTAAAATAGAAAATTTTGAGAGGGCTAGAGATGATTTTATATTCACTGAAGTCGGAATAAATAGAAAAATAAAACGTTTCATTTAAGTAAAATAGATTTTAAAAAATTAAATAAGTAAAGTTGATGAAATGAGTCTTTGTCAAATCAATAAAAAAATAAATAAATTATTTAGAAGCAAAAGTCCTCCTTGAAGAAATAGGAGAGGTTATGTCTGCGAACATTGAATTTTGAAAATAAAGTTGTCGTCGTTAAAGTATTAGAGTTGAGCTTATGTCTGCGAATGTTTAAGCTAAAGTCGTCGTTTAAGAATTTAAATGAAATAAGTCGTTGTTGCAGTAAATGAAGTAGTGAAGGTTTTTTTGTTGAAATTAATAATGTCTTGAAGGAAATTGAAATCGACAAGGACTCTACAGGTTGGCATACAGAAATTTTTAAAGAATAAAGCTAAATAAAGGTTTTTTAAAGAAAGATAATAAAAATAAGGAACGTAATTTTAAACTGATATAAAAATTAAAGAAAGGTAATAAAACTAAAATAAAAAACGGAGTAAAAGGGAAAAAGTCATGCTTGTACAATTAAATCAATAACATTATAAAGATGTAGGCCTATGAGCATTATGTCAGAATCAATAGACATTTAATTTATGTGTAAGAGGAGTAAAATGCTGTGAGTTGCAGAATGAAAATGCTTAGTCGTACATAGTAGCCAGATCAAGTTAAGTTGATTTGTTTATGTTAGTGTTCATATAACATGTTAAAAGGAAGATGAGCTTGGGTATATTAATATAAAGACTTCAGAATAAGTCAAAGTTGTTAGAATAGTTTTTAAGATTGTTTATGATATGTAATTTAAGTATGAAATGTTACTCATGTCATTGTTGCAAATGTTGTATATAGATACAAGTAATTGTAAACGTAGTCATTTAAGGAATGGCCCGAAGATGTATTATCCACACTGCTACCCGCATATATCTGGTACTCCGCCAGAGGCTCACACAGACTTGTGCGTGTAACTAGACCTCAGTGAATTTATGGAAAAAAATATAATTCTTCACAGGGGACGGTTATAAACAAGGGTAATTTTCTTGAATAGTCAGGGAAATCCGTGTTATTATAGAGACAAAATGTACTGCTGAAGGCTGAATTTCGTTTTGCATATGTAAATATTGTAATAATAATAATGGGGGGAAAAATAGCCCATATATGTAAAAATAATCTTTAAGGAAATTTTTAGTCACCATGTGCCAATAGTCTGACTAGCGACATGGGGCCCTTGGCCGAACTGAGTAAGTCTTGGGCATAACTAATGCCGTGATGTTGGACGACGGGTACACAAGTGGCTACACTTCATTTGACACTTTTCATAGACAATTAATTATGGGATAGTCAAATACTAGCATTTTGATGTGTCATAAATTATAAAATTAGCAAACAGAACTATAATTCGTCGGGAAAGATTAAACTATTGGGCAATCTATAGGCGTATGGATCAGTGTTCTTATATGTTTCGCACCTTGCAACCCCTCCTACTATCGCTATATTTTCATACTTCTAGATCTTGACAGACGAATTTACAAATATAATTTAATTACAAATTATTTTAATTTACAAATTATATTATTTTAAGAAAAATTATTTTAATTTGAACATTTATTTAATTTACAAACTATTTTAATTAAAAAATTTGTTTAATTTACATATTTATTTATTTTACGAATTATTTTAATTTACAATTTATTTTTATTGAATGAGTAAGAAGAATTTACTTAAGTTTAAAATTACTGAAGACTGTCCCTAGGAAGATTTAACTAAGAAGAAATTGTTTAGGTTTAAATATTTGAAATGAATAACAAACTTGTTAATACAAAACGTAATTAATTTTTCGACGCATATGATAGGCCTACTGCAAACTTCTCTCCTCAGCTGTTGGCTTACAATGCAGAATGGCAATAAACTAGCAGTCAGCAGTAACATGGGCCACATTCAAGAATGTTAACATTAAGAAATCCTTAATGATAAGCAAGCTTACTACTGATTCTCGTCCATCTGTGAATAAATAAATCTAGCTATAATTTGACTAGCAAGATAAATTATGTTATTATGGACATTATGTTTACTATTATGAATGGCTATGTTTATGTTAAATGATTGTTTATTATTGATGACTGTATTTTGGATTGTTATTTCTGCAAAATCATTATAGAATGAAGATATCAAGTGTAGTTAGTTATTGTTGTTGTTATTGTTTTGAGATGAAATAGAAACACAATGTGTAGCGGTACATAAGAAAATTATGTTTATTTTGCAATCATTGAAAAAATAGATTTGGGTAAGCCGTACAAAGAAGAATGTTGTATTTTGAATTTTTATTAATAACAATGTTTTGTTCTAGTAGTGTTAGTACTGATACTGGCAGCATCCCTCCATGTCACAGCATTGACCCAAGGTATAGCGTTTGAGCGGCTCCAGGATGTGTTATTGACCAGATCCCAATGGACCATTGTTATGGATTTCAATATTACAGACCTGCTGAAAGAAAGTGAGGACTTGCAACAAAATTTGAATGCTCAGAAGTATAATCTAGGAAATTATACTGATAATATCGAACATGATGAAACAGTTATACTTAAGTTTAAAGAGGAATTTAGTTTCATAGAAGATGAAGTAAATTCATATTTGTCTGAGATTCAAAATGTAATTTCTTTAATTCCCATTAAAGTTAGCAGAAAAACAAGGGGTTTAATAAATTCAGGGGGTACTTTTTTGAAAACACTATTTGGTACTTTGGATAATCAAGATTTGGAATTAATTAACAGGAAATTAGAGAAGTTGGGTTGGGTTTCTCAAGACCTATATCATAGTTTAGATGATCAGTTATCTATAATGAAAGATGTACATACCCATGTTGTTTTAAATACAAATAGGATTAAGAAAGTTGTGTCAGTTTTGCAGGGTTACTATGCTAACATGCTAAATTTTACCTCAGAAGTAGATTTAAGCTTACACAGATTATATAAAGTTGTCTATTTAAATTCTGTGTTCAGAGATCTGGAGCGTTTAGCCATGGAATCAAAATTTAAAATTGTAGAATTTCGACAAGCCTTAGAACACATTCAATTAGGTAAAGTAAGCTCAAAACTGCTCCCTCCCACTAGATTTCTAAGAATACTAAAAGAACTTGAACAAAGACTTCCTCCTACAATGCATTTTGTCTACACTGTTGAACCACAAAACTTGCATTATTTTTATAGTATGGCTGAAGCTCAAGCTTACACTGTTGAAGATAGTATAAAATTAGTAATACAGATACCTATAGGTTCTGAATCTAACATATTAGAATCATATAGAGTAAAGCTATACCCGGTATTCCATGAAACTATGGGGTACTGGATAACCTGGCAAATACAAAATGAATATTTCTTGATAAGTCCTGACAGACGGACATTTTTAGAATATGATGCAAATGAATTTAAGTCTTGTAAGCCTGGACTTCTGTCAATTTGCTCGACTAAAGATAGGTTATTTTCTACACAACACAAAAATTGTATATTAAATTTATTTTTGGGTATGCTTGATCCAGAGGTATGTGAAAGAAAGATTTATAAAACTTTAGAATCTCCTATATTTGTGAATAATGGAAATGATTGGATTTATAGTGCTGATAAGTCTAGCTTAATATCCCTAAAATGTTATTTGGGAAATAAAATAAATAGTTCAACTGTCTATATTGATAGATTAGGTACACTAAAAAACGTAGCAAATTGTGATATAACTGGTGATAACTTTAGACTTCTTGCCCAAGCACATGGAAATGTTTATTATACAGGATCTTTATTGTCTTTGACATTCCCAAAATTTACTAACTTAATTAGTTCAGACGAACATACACTATTAACGTTAGATCCAAACTTAACTTCTGAGATATTTGATGAGTTTTATTTGCCAAATAAAACTGATAATATAGGCCTACATTTAAATAAATTGTTGTTAGCTGTTAGAAATAAACAT